>JAJOZX010000107.1:1037500-1245000 GCA_023014485.1 Bathynomus jamesi | reverse complement strand
GGAATAGATAAAACAACTTAATAAATGCATGAACGAGAATTTATATATAGTAAGCAAAAATGATTAAGACTAAATAGCATAGTTGGCACTTACGTAATGAAATAGTTTTATTGTGATATTCAATGATTTTAGCATAAGGTTTGTATGTATATAGTATATATATAGTGTGCATGCATTTTTATTGACAGTTGTAGGTACAAATCGAATTACGTAGTGGATGACGTATAGACCTGTGGTCAAATGTGTATTTATGTTTATTGGGTACAAAGTGTGTATTTTATAATTTCGAGACAGATTTAAATTCGACTACTAAAATTCATAACCATATACAGTAGTAGTATGTCAATTTGACTAGTAACATTCCTAGCTATATATGAACTATATAACCATTAACATTAACCAGAAGTATCCCTACGATAATTGAATTAAGAAAATTAAGAATACAGATTAACAATAGAAACCAATTTATGCATTTTAATGAGCTAAACATAATTTTATAATATTCTTAAAAATAAAAGTAAATCGAACCTTAGATGAGTTTCGGCCAAGAATAAAAAAGTTATTGAAATGGATGGAAAGCATTTCGAACAATCTTTTCTTTTAATAATTTCAGGTAAATTTTACATTAAAAATTATTTTTATATACTAAAAAAAAATATTAAAAAGGTTTAATAATTTTTGCATGTTAAGTAGAAAAATTATACTCTTTCGTTGAATGTTCATAGAATTTGAATTATTTGATTTTTTTTTTTTTAATCTGAAAACTTGTTTGCATATAGACAAATACATCTGTTTTATTGTGTAGAAGTTTTATTAAAAATTAAATGACTGAAATTTAGGGTATGTACGGTCATACGGGTAAATTTCCCGATCGTACAGAGCAGGATAAATTAGGTACATGATCGATTAATTGTTACGCTATTTCTGCCATCATATAATCAAAATAATTATAAAACTCGTTAAAAACTTTTGTAAAAATGGTTTTGGTCGACACTGGGTTCAACTGGGGTTGGGGTGTTAAAATAAAAAAAAATAAAAAAACAATGTTTGGAGTACTACATTCGGGGGAATTGAGTGACTAAGCGGGGGATATAAGTCTGAAATTGACAATAAGTCTTTCGTGAGCACTTTGCTTTTTTTTTTTTTTTTTTTTGTTCTTTTTTTTTTTTTTTTTTAAAGATTGCTTGTCACACTACTTAGAACAAAAATTTAAAAAGTTGAACAAACGGAGGGACGGCATGTTCCTCATATACATTATAATAATTACCAAAATCGTTACAACCTTTGTAAAAACGGTTTTGTTACAATTAATGAATTACATAACTATATATTTATATACATAACAATGCATGAAAAGGGAAAGACAAATCAGTGAATTTCCGTCTTACAAACAAAGAAAAGGTTAAACCAAAGACGCAACCCGGTCAATTCAGGTTGAATTTAATTCTCTTTTACAACAAAAAAAAAGGTTGAATTAAATTCTTAAATTACATTTTCTTAAATTAAATTCTCTTAAATTACAAAGGAAAAGTTGAATTCAATTGACTGCATTGAAAACTAACTTGGGACTTGAAATAAAAATGACTTGGGATAAATCTCTCTGACATGGAATAAATCTCTGACTTGGAATAAATCTCTGACTTGGAATAAATCTCTCTAACTTGGAATAAATCTCTCTAACTTGGAATAAATCTCTCTGACTTGGAATAAATCTCTCTGACTTCAAATAAAACTCTGTGACTTCAAATAAAACTCTCTGACTTGAACTCGATCAAGTATTTCTATAAATCTCTGGGGCGGTTGTCCCTCTTGGATGCAACCTATTGACTTGACCTCTTATCAAGTATTTCTATAAATCTCTGGGGCGGTTGCCCGTCTTTGCGCAACCTTCTGACTTGACCTCTTATCAAGTATTCTGAAACTTAAACTGTCTAACTTGAACGCTTGTCAAGGATCTTGAAACTTAAATTGGCTAACTTGAACGCTTGTCAAGTATTCTGAAACTATCTGACTTGAAAAACTGACTTCAAAAAATGACTTCAAAAAATGACAAAAAAAATGACTTCAAAAAAATGACTTCAAAATTACTTCAAGTATCTTTATAAATCTCTGGGGTTTGGTTGTCCCTTTTGGTTACAACCAACCGAAACTGTCTGAATACTGAAAATGGAACTTGAAACTGCTTCAAGTAACTCTATAACTCTATAAACTCTCTGTAAACTCTCTCTTTCTTAATTTGCAAGTCAATTCAATTCAGTAATTGAAAAAAAATTTGCAAACAAAAAATAAAAAAAAATGTAAACAATATTTCATTCTAATGTACGGGAAGGTACGATACTATTATGTTTGATACATAAATAAAATTATTCTATACTGAAAATAACTCTCTTGAAATTAACTCTTGAAATTAACTCTCTTGAAATTAACTCTCTTGAAATTAACTCTTTGAAATTAACTCTCTTTGAAATTAACTCTCTTTGAAATTAACTCTCTTTGAAATTAACTCTGTTACAATTAACTCTCTTTGAAATTAACTCTCTGTTACAATTAACTCTCTTTGAAATTAACTCTTTGAAATTAACTCTCTTTGAAATTAACTCTCTTTGAAATTAACTCTCTTTGAAATTAACTGTTTCAATAAAAACAAATGTATCACTGGTGTATGGAATGTTCACTGTGTTTCTTGTGAATTCTGACTTGATACTAAATATTAACTGTTAATAGTACTGATTTTTCAAGTGTTTATAAATTTCTTAGAAAAAAACAACTCTGTAATTAACAAAATTTTCTATGGGGAAAATCCTTGAGACGTGTCCTGAAGACGTCTTGTTGGCTACTTCTTCTTGGATGAAAACTAGGCGTGAAGAACTTGGAGTCGTGACGCACCGGTTCAAGGGTGGATGTTACGAACTAGAAGTCGTGACACGCCGGTCAACTGGTTTTATCCTGATGCAGGGTAATTTCTATCTTGGCCAAAGAGTGGCCTCTTCTTAAAATAATCTTCTTAAAATCTTCTTTTTATCCTGATGAAGGGTAATTTCTATTCTTGGCTAAAGAGTGGCCTCTTCTTAAAATCTTCTTCTTCTTAAAAATCTTCTTGTTAAAAATCTTCCTCTTCTTAAAAATCTTCTTCTTCTTAAAAATCTTCTTCTTAAAAATCTTCTTTTTATAAATATTCTTCGTAAAATCATCATCTTATCCTGGCAAAGGGTCTGGAGTTGTTATCTTCCTTCTTCTATGTGTTTATCCTGGTATAGGGTCGCCAGCTTTTTAGACCCCATATCTTCTTCTTCTTATCCTGGCTATGGGTCTGGGGTGTCTCGTATAGACGAGGCGTTCTTGTTAAGGGGCAAGGGGCCTCTGCCCCCCTCCCCGCAGCGAGGCTGCAGTCCAAAGAAGAGTCTCGTAATGAAGTGGCAAATGAAGTGGTCAATGAAGAAGTGGTGTATTTTTACAAATATACGTATAATATAACTTAAATGTTTGGGGGTAGACAGTCGAAGGTTAAGTTCCCCCCTTTTTTTTTAAACACATGATCAGATGTTTTAAATGATTGCAAACAAAAATGAAATAAATAAAACGAGAACGTATTTTCGCGTTTTCGAACGAACCTAAAGTTTCGCGCCTCACAAATTGACACGAGTAAACATAGACTGATAAGTTGATAGGGCATAAGTAGACAATAGGTAGATGAATGAATAAGTAATAAAATTAATAAAGGATAGCGGTCAAGAAAGAACATGAATGTAAGAATGAGTATGGTTGAATCATAATGTTTATACTACATAACATATAAATAATGACTTCGAAAGAGTGTTTCGTCCTTAGCATGATGTTAAAGAATTTTCATACGTTGGATACTAGATATATGATGAAGGGAAAATGTGACGTCATAGTTATTGAATTTTTACGCATAGTACAAATCATTATTAGGAAGATTTATAAGAACAAATTAGAGACACAGAGTGGGAAACGTAAAGAGAATAAAGTTATTTTATGACGTCATAGTGTATAAGTCATTATTAGAAAGATGAATTAGAAAAATAAAGGAATGAATAAAGACGTACAAATCGAAATTCTATCCAAAACTCGCTTATGTGATTTTTGGTTTCTTATGTAAAAATGGACAATGAATTCATATAATGATGGTGTAGGAATTGTTCATTGTTCACTTTTTACATATATATATATATACATATATATATTTATATATTTATATAATATAAATATATATAAATAAATTATATATAAATTATATATATAAATAAATATATATAGATATATATAAATATATATATATATATATATATATATATATATATATATATATATATAAATATATATATATAAATATATATATATATATATAAATATATATATATATAATATATAAATATATAAATATATATATAAAAAATATATACATATAAATATATATATATATATATATATAAATATATATATAAATATATATATAATATACATATGTATATAAATATATAAATATATAAATATAAATATATATATTTATATTTATATATAATATATATTTATATTTATATATATATATTTTATATAGTGTATATATTTATATTTATATATTTATATATATATATATATATATATATATATATTCATATGTATATATTTTTATATATATATATTTATATATTTATATATTTATATATATATATATATTTATTTATATATATATATAAATATATATATATATATATATAAATATATATATATATATAAATATATAAATATATATATATATATAAAAATATATACATATAAATATATATATATATATATATAAGTATATATATATATATATACATATATATATAAATATATAAATATATAAATATAAATATATAAATATATAAATATATATATATAATATATTATATATAATAAAATATATATATATATAAATATATAAATATAAATATATATATATATAAAAATATATAAATAAATATATATATATAAATATATCTATATATATATATATATATAATATATATATATATATATATATATAAATATATAATATATAAATATAAATATATATAATATATTTAAATTTATATATATATATTTATATATATATTTATATATTTATATATTTTTTATATATGTATATGCCGAAATAACCGCGAAGGAATCAGAGAATGGGCAAAAACAAGTACAGTAATTTACAGCTCAAAAGGAAGATTAGCTGGGTGTGCTAAGACATCGTCTGCCGAAATCGGGTCTCGAACCCGGGCCCGCAGGTAATTCTTAAAAGTTTTTAATATTTTTAAAACCCTACTGGGGAGCTGTCTTTAAATTTTTAAGGTATCGCGAAATGTACAATTGAAACCACATCATATATATATATATTTTATATGAATAGAAACCGGGCCTCTGGGCAGATAGTATTTCACTTCATCTTATTACGGCTTTTTGTAAATTATTTAACACTGAATGAAACGTTATATATAGACCGAGAATAAAGCACAAACTAGTTTTTCAAAACGCATTTATTATGGCCTTTTATAAGTTAGCACTGAATGAACCGCAGTATATAACCACAAATTAATTACTTACATCTCTGCCATGTCGTTAGCGGGAAAATCTTTCTCGCCGCCACAAATTTCTCTAATAGTCTGCGTTGAGAGAAGTTTATTCTGGTCTACAGAGTTGAAAATTACACGCGTTGCCTCAGCGTAGAAATCTTCAACTTCAAACAATTTGGGAGATTTGTAGAGCTGGCTCATTGCGAGGTATTTCAAAAGCACTGCTCCAAAAAATCGACTGAATTGAGGCTCTGAGATGAAAGTGCCCCTTTTATAAATGGGGCTCGTATTTGAACATCTACAATACCCCGATTCGCGAGCTTCCCTATTGGCTATCAGTGATTTTTGGGCAGGGCTTATCGCATCGGCCCGCCTAGCCTCCACCAGAGGTTCTGGGCTCCGCCCACAGGGTGTGATTGGTTGGCCTGTGAAATCTGGGGCGTGTCAGATATACCCATTCGTAACGAGAGAGAAATGTGGTGTTTTTGATCTTGTATTCTGGGTTCCGATGATTTGGCGGGCGAAGGGTGATTTGATCGTATGATAGGCAACCAATTATATGAGGTTCTTAACGAGGTTGGAAGATAAGTTTGTCAATGGATTTCTGGTGCCCGATCTAAAATAGGTTCGGAAAAATTTATTTCGTCTAAAAATAAAATGTCGCAAACTGGAAGGTAATTTCCAAACCATTAACCATGAATGGAAAAGGAAAAACGACCAGCGCGCAAAGTTCTACAGCCCTTCGAGACAATTCTCGTACTATAAAACTTTATTGGGGTCCCAGATTTTGCGTACGATACAATAATTAAATTTAAAAAATTGACAGAGATGCGTGATGGATACAGGTCATTAAGTTGAAGTTTATCTAGCGCCTTCATCAAACACAATTTCTGAACGCTGTTTAATATATTTGTGTGTGTATATATATATTCCTTGAGTATTTATGTCCTTCTATTGTTCAGCTATTTAATTAGGAAATGTTTAGTAGGGATTTTGTATATACCGCCTTACCTACTTTCCATTTCCCTCAAACTTTACACTTCCCCTTAGACATACTTTTTAACAGGATATATATATATATATATATATATATATATATATATATATATATAAATATATATATATATATAAACACACACATATATATATATATATATATATATATATAATATATATATATATATATATATAAGAGAGAGAGACAGAGTGCGAGCACGTGGCTTCGGCCAGAATTGTTCATTCTGGCGAAAGTCAAGCTCTACACTCCACCTTAGACCTACTTTTTAACGGGTGTGTATATATATATGAGAGAGAGAGAGATTTGTACATATATAGGCTCACCTTTGTTTTCGTTGGCTTCGGTCCGAATCGTTCATTCTGGCGAAGGCCAAACTTTTCACCCCGCCTTAGACCTACTTTTCAACGGGGATATATATATAAGAAAGAGAGAGAGGGATCCCTGCTAGGATACCCTGGTTACCCATTTATCTACCAGCCGTGGAAGGACGCGCCCCCACCAGGTCTCGAACTCGGCGCATATAATCGCGTATATAGTTGTGTGCGTAATATTTTATGGGCGTATAGGCGGGTGTGTACGTGCCCAAACGAAGTATACACTGCTGTGCCAACTGGCTGATAATGCCTGAAGGCACTGGCTTATTAGGGGCCTATAAGACAGCGGACGCTCGGCTGAAGTCTTAATATGCGCTTGGCTCCTGCCAAGTGAACACCTCTCTTCTTCTCTCCTAGGTTAGGTACACCCCTTTCTTGGGTGTGACCGTCCCACCTTCTCTCCCAAAGAGGTGTCCCCCAGTTGGAGTTCATTGCAACTTGCGGGATAACTCCACCTACAAGTTACATAACCCCTTGTTGCTCTTGCAACAACCCCTCCCCCTTTCGGGGGTGCCTTGCAACAAGTGGTGGGTTGGCACTGGCGCTGGCCCTCCACCAACGTTGATCAACATTTGCAATTGCATTGCACTCTCCTTTTGCACCCATACTAGTAATATTCTTTCATGTTTTGCATCATCTCCCTAACCACAGCTCCCACGTAGAATCTAAGACGTATGACTCACCATCATCCCGGACTCACGACCCGTGGTAAACATTGCGTACTGCCTCACAACGGGTCCTGACTTTGAAGCGTCGTGACGTGTTCTCCTCACAGTATCACAAAGAAACAAAAATGGAGCTTCCTCTAAGCAGCATTCTTAACGCACAATACGATAAAGCCTTTTATAAATCAGTGAGGGTGGTTAAGTGTAGTAGTGGTGCAATTAATTACGTGCTTGAAACAAAATATAGACATAGGAGTCCGCAAAACGTAATATATATCTGAACATTGAAAATATCACGACGTAACCCAACGGACGAAAATATCACGACAACCTAAGTAATCATCAAGGGCGTACAGTTGACCTAACTTGGCATTCAATTAACCTAACCACTCAATAATTCACTTGCACAGGAAATAAAGGTCAGATTTGAATAAAACACCAAAATACACCAGAAAAACCTATTCTTATATCAAAATCGACCCGCAGGGGTAAAACGAATAATTATCACTATACTATTTCAATCGATTTTAATCGATCCAAAAATTGCTTATATCTCCGTTAATATCAATTTGAACAAGAAATACCATAAAAGAAAATAGATTCAGATTTAAATTCTACATAAGAAAAACGGGATCTTGTGAGTTGTTGTATTATAAGAAAAAATTAAGTAAATGATGGGTAAAAAACCTACAAGATCCGTAATTTTTTGTTTTCAAGAAATTGTGTTTTTTCGCGAATTTTTTTCCAAAACTGTACATTACGTTTGATGGTCACTTTTGCACATTTTTCAAATTTTATATTTCATCGTGCTGCCGGATTTTTTATTGACAGAAAGTTTGGTTTGAAAATGAAATTTAAAAAAAATCATATTTTGACGGACGCCCGTGAAAAATATGTCAAGAAAGGGGAAAATTCAATATCCGAGTAAGAGACAAAAAGTATAAAATATTCATAAATTCACTATTTTAAACTGACTATGCTGAATGAGTAACTAAACACATACACACACATATATATATATATAATATATATACTGTATATGGTAAAGATTCGGTAGAACACATCCACCCAAACTAGTGACGAAAATAGGATTTTCTGGTGTATTTCATGTTTCAATTGAATCTGACCTTCATTTTTGGCGCAAATGCACCGTTATGGAGATCCCTCCCAAACTACCAACAATTTGGATTCCCGTAAATGGGCAGGGCTTTGAAGAAGAGGGAAATTGTGGGCTTAAAAGGCCAGAATCAATTGAAACAGCAAGAAATACACCAGAAAAACCTATTTTCGTCAGTAATATTCACAGGCAAAGGTAACCTAACCTAGGCATAGTTGGAAATATATATCAGTGCACTTACCTTAATTATAGGAGGGTGGCGGGTAGAGAGAGGCAACTTGCAGTAAAAAGTCTATCGTCCCTCAAAGCTTATTTAATGACGTCCCACTCTAACACTCATCACATACAGCCATTCTAAAGCAGTAGTATAGCCGCAAAGTGCAGAGTGCAGAAATATTACGTAATGTTGCAAAAGTGCCAACCCCCACCCCCATTTGTTGCAAGAGTGCCAACCTCCATCCCATTTGTTGCATCTTCATAAAAGGTATTTCATAACATGTAATACAGGATGTCCATAAATGATTACCCCGATTAAAGCATGCTATAACTTTTAAATAAACACTCGTATTCAAACAGTTTTAATCATAAGTAGATAAACATATTAACCGAATATTAACGAATTTAATGTTGTTTCAAGATCATATCTTGTAAGTTCTTTCTGTTTGTAATCACCTTTACGTGCTGATTTTTTTCTCATTAATTTTTTGTAGTTTTGAGATGGTGCCATAGTCGGCAAGGTCTGTGTTTTTGTTTTTTTAGTCTGGGTTTTTGGTTTTTTACCCTTTTGTCCAAGTCTTCCATAATTGTTGTTAGTGTTAAAGTTCTGAGTTTAATTTTATGATGTTGAGCGAGTTAAATTACTGTAATAAGTTTTTTATATAACCAGCGTCACAGGTTGAATTAAAAATTTACAATGTTTTTAGTTAGGATAGGCCTTAAGAGTAAAGAGTAAGGTAAAGTAAGGTGGGCCTATTTTTTATAGGACCTAAAATGAGTTAAGCCTATTTAATAGATCCTACTCTTTAACTCAAATCCAAAACAAAAGGGGACAAATAGTACAGGCCAGGTGTCTTTTAGATACCTGCTCCCAACAAACATTTGTAACCAAACAGCTGATAGAAAAATTGGGAGCAAAAATCTAGGATTAATGTCTACTAATATTTTTAATATTGTCCATTAATTTTGCTTAATATTGTAATACATGTTTTAACTATTAATAATACTTATTTACTTATTTATTTATTTATTATAATGCACTGTAAAGAAGACGGATAAGTTAAGCCTTAATTTCAGTTTTTTTTCTGTAAAAAAAACGATATTTTAATTTGGGCAAACTCTAAGATGAAACAGTGCCTTGAGATATTTTTTTAATATTTTTATTTATATGAGGATAGTTGTCAGGTACCACCATTTATTTATATATATATATATATATATATATATATATATATATATATATATATATATATATATATATATGAGTTCCCATAATTTGGAGACTTTTAAGAATAAACCTACAACTCATTGTATTGAAATTAGAAATAAGAATAATGCTAGAGTGAGCCTAATGCAGAAACATATAGAATATAAATAGCCAGAAATTCTGTGATAGATAAATTTGTGTATTAAGACACAAGCTGAATAAATTCGCCTGACATGAAAGAGGAAAATGTCTACAAATTATATTTTTCCCAAGAGTTTAAAGCCATCTTTCGAATAGTACATAAAAAGTGCATCATTTGGTCACTAGTAGTCTTTGAAAATCTAAAGATTTCACTTTGCTCCCTAAAATTGACACACCCTACTTAAGTAATTAATCCATAATCCACTTTGTAAGTATGCGATTCTCAATCACGTTCATTCTCATTTTCATTCTGGGATTTCCACACGTCAGTCGTTGCCACTCTCATTTATGTATTGTAAATGTAAATTTAAGATTAAGTCTCTCTTAGCGATATATTGGCTGAAAAGATTTCCCATTTTATCTGTGTGCTTTTGAAATAAACGTCTCACTATTGAGTTCACATCACAAAATGGTTACGTACATCCCTTTAATCTGCTTTGTGTAAATAATTTATCTAAGTAGCGCTTAATTGCGTCTGTTGACTCATCATCTACCTTGAGAAAGCTTCTGCTAAGCATGATTCACTTTGTACAAAGGAATTTGAACTTAATTTGGTAGCTAATACAAAAAGAGAAATAATTTCTGAAGCTTCAAAGATATTTGATCCGTGGCTTTGTCCCTACTTTGCAACTGTTGGATCAAAAAATATTTCTCCAAGAACCTTGGAAGAAAAATGTAGGCTGGGATGAAACATTATCAATCAAAGCTCAGTCTAATGTAAACTCTTCAGTGATTAGGAGAAAATAATTAGTTAGTAGGCTTGTAATCAGTCCTCACTTGAAGAAATGCAATTATGTGCATATTTATAGATCCTGAAAATAAATTTCTCCATATTTCTGATTTGTCTATTGAAATGATTGATGAAGTGCCCAACAATGAAGTGATTAATGCATGAAAATGTAAAGAGTATGAGCTTAAATATAAGTTTAATTAGGAATTTATAAGGTGTTGTTATGCTGTTTACTGTTTAATCAAATTATGTACATTTCTAAGTTTAGCCATTATAGTTACGCCCCTTGAAATCTTTTCAGCGTTTTTTATTTGCATGAGCAATCCATTGCAGTTATTCTTTTTCCTCTGTTTACTGCTATCTTATTTTGTGCTGCTGTCTAGTGAATACGTAACACAGAACAATTTAACCTGACATTAAATTTAGCATTTTCAAGTGAGAAGATGGGTTCAATCACTAATTATGAAGAATTTTGTGACTTCTGCAAGCTTGTCAGGGCAACAGCCTACTGTTTGAGTTTTGATCACTTCAGTTTAACTACAATTAACATATAGCTAAATAAGATCAGATGCAGTTATTTTGAGGCTTTGGATACCATAGCACTTGAATGATATATATATATATATATATATATCGTTAGCGATGTGCTTATTATTATTACTACGTATATTTGAATATGTAAATGTTTCAATTAGGTTTCATTTTCTCCTTTGTGTTTCTCATTGCCCTACATCTTTTAAAAATTTATAAAATCTAAAACCAAACAAAGTTGAACTAGCGATCAAATCCTATCTGAAAAGGGTTCATGCAAATATTTATATCAGAAACAGGCATAAGTCAAAATCAAATCGAGAGTAAAAAATATATAAATGACAAAAATATACGAGTGATAAAAATAAAACTTCACTAAAGACATTCAAACGTAAAATTGTTAAAAAACTTAACTAATAAAAAGTTAAAACGGATGAAAAAACGAAACACTCCCAAAAAGAACTTTTGAAAGCCACTATATATATATATAATATATACACATATATATACACTATTTAGTTAGAGGTTAATTACTGTACTGTACTGTGCATGTTATTGAAAATCTGACTAAATAGGCTGGGCCTCACATCTCCCAACTTGTATACGCTAAAACAGTACAGTATTTACTCATTCACAATACAATTTATAAAATATTTCTATATTTTATTAAAATTAAAAAACCTCTCGCTCAACAAAGTGGCCTACAATCCCAGCCATATATGAAATCGTCTAAAGGCCTACTATTTACCAAGATGCTTATAATCTGTTTAAAACAAAGCTTCACCTGTTGCAGTTGGTGGTCCATGACCTCATTTTAATTGCTCTGTGACTGGTTAATTTTGTAAATTTTATTGCATTTCTTAAAACATGCTGAGGAGCTGGTTTTCCTAACACGCAATATATCAAGTCACACCAAAAAGCTACCACTCTGGCTAAAAGCATTTTCGCAGATTCAGTCTGCAGTTTTTCTCATTGAAACTCATCCCTCAAACTCTAATAATAAAAAGTTACTTGTGCTATGAAAAGAGAATTAATTGAGAGAGCAGTCAAATTGCTCTTACATATTAAGTTTCAAGATAAGTCTTTCCATTCTACAATTACGTTGTACCCTTCAGGATGCTTCTTATTGTCACTGAGGAAGTTCGGGAAGAAGATATATGAAGATAGCTAATAAAAATAAAAAACGAGATTTGATTTGTTAAAATTAACACGATACATCACACGGACATTTCATTCTGAATCTTCCTCAGCCTAAAGTGACCATATTTTTAGGAACAAAAAGCGGGACATTTTTTTATTTTTGGAGTTATAAAATAAAATGACTATATTTTCAGGAGCCAAAAGGGGGACACCTCTCTACCTCATATATTATATATATATATATATATATATTATAATATATATATATATATATATATATATATTATGATACACACAGACCGTGCATGGAACAAGGAACTCTTCTGGGATAATTAAATCCACTACGGTCCGAATAAGTAATGGTAAATGGCAAATACCATAGTTTTTCTTTTTCATGATACTAGCCCGACGGACGTGGGCAACGGGTCACTCGCAAAGAGGTCCGATAAATATAGCTTCCCTCACCAGCTATCTGCAAGGCAGCCAGGATCCAGCTTTGGGACATGGATCTAGGGTTTAAAGCAGCCTAGCCCTGCTACATTTCGAACCTCAATATAAGCAAAAGACTCGCTGCCTTCATGTCAGATTGAATACGTCAAAGAAAAAGGGGTAACTATTATATTTTTAGCCAAAAACCAAAACTTAAACCTCAACTGGCAGAATTGAGCGTCCACTTTTCAAGGCACATAACATGTCCGTTTGAAGAGTTCATTCCCATCTTGAAACGGACATGTTATGTGCCTTGAAAAGTGGACACTCAATTCTGCCACTTGAGTTTTAAGTTTTGGTTTTTGGCTAAAAATATAATAGTTACCCCTTTTTTTTTTCGTATTCAATCTGACAAGAAGGCAGCGAGTCTTTTGCTTATATTGAGGTTCGAAATGTAGCAGGGCTAGGCTGCTTTAAACCCTAGATCCATGTCCCAAAGCTGGATCCTGTCTGCCTTGCAGATAGCTGGTGAGGGAAGCTATATTTATCGGACCTTCTTGCGAGTGACCCGTTGTCCACGTCGGGCTAGTCATGAAAAGAGTTCCTTGTTCCATGCACGGTCTGTGTGTATCAAAAAATCCTCAGGTGACCATTCTGAGTTCATTCCCATATATATATATATATATATATATATATTATATATATATATATATGCTGCAAACCCACAAGGAAAAGAAAAACGATTCCAAGCCTTTCGTGTATTCAGAGCTACACCTCGTCAGGGAATGAAGATAAAAGGCGAGATGCCCATAGATATATACAACGTACAGGAAAAACAAAACAATTAGCACATACTTAACAAGGGTTAATGAGAGGCAAAAGAAATTTTAACATGATATTGGCAATTTTATACATTCCCGCACTGTTATTGGAATTGCCTACCTAACCATGTTAATTTTCAATACCTTCCAACTTTACTTAAAGCAATTGGCATTAATGTAATCTTTAAATATAATAATACTGTTAAATCAAGCCTAATAAAGAGTAACCCTGATAATGTTGTTGGTTGTGTGTATTCGATTGGATGTACACAATGTAACCGGTAAAACGTTAGATATTAGGGTAAAACAGCATAAATATTCTTGTAGAACAGCTAATAATTCCAATGGTTTATTTAACCATATGTATAGATGTAACCATAGCATCAAGTGGGATAGTTCTAAAGCGCTTGTTAAAAACAGAGATATAATAGAAAGAAATATTCTAGAATGTGCATTTATTCATTTTAAAAACAATTTCAATAACAGTGGGGGAATGTATAAAATTGACAATATCACGTTAAAATTTCTTTTGCCTCTCTTTAACCCTTGTTAAGTATGTGCTAATTGTTTTGTTTTTCATGTACGTTGTATATATCTATGGGCATCTCGCCTTTTATCTTCATTCCCTGACAAGGTGTAGCTCTGAATACCCGAAAGGCCTTGGAATCGTTTTTCTTTTTCCTTGTGGGTTTGCAGCATTCATTCATTTCACGTGTTTTATTATGAAATTCATCCCATATATATATATATATATATATATGCAACATAATTATTACTTCACAGCTTGTATTTTTCTCTTGAGTATATGTATTTATGAAAACCTACAACTCATTGTATTGAAATTAGAAATAAGGCTAATGCTAGATTGAATCTAATGCAGAAACATATAGAATATAAATCGCCAGAAATTATAAGTAGTCTCTACACTTCATACGTGAGGCCTCTTCTTGAGTATTGCATTCAGTTCAGTAGTCCTTATTTAGAGTATGACAAGGACAGACTAGAAAAAGTACAAAAGAGACCCGCAAGTATGATACCATGTCTAGACACCTTAGTTACAAAGATAGCTTGGATCACCTAAACATGTTTTCGATAAAGCGATGAAGGTTACGAGGTGATATGATACAAGTATATAAAAAATAATAAATGAGTTAGATAATATAGACTTCTACTCTCTTTTACAAAGGATCACAATGATAGGACAAGAGTCCACAGCCTTAAGCTTTTTCAGTAAAGATGTAAATCACAGTTAGTACAACATAGTTTTTCAAATAGAATAGTAAAATTCTGGAATAGCTCAGATGAAGAAGTTGTGAGTTCCCATACTTTGGAGACTTTTAAGAATGATGTTTTGCTAATAAGCCATCTTTGTCAATGTAGAGATTCAAGTTTATTACCACATCACCCCTTTAAAAAGACAACTGCCAATCATCCTGAATCAATTCAGGTCCATGAAACCAATTTTTGTTGGATTTTAGTAATTTACAGGATAATCCTCTTGTAAGAAAGTCTGCAGGATTTTGCTTTGTTGGAATGTATCTGAAAGTTATGTCCAAATTTTGTCGAGCCTCTTTAATGTCTCTTAATCTGATACGGGCAAAGGCGTTTTTGAGTTTAACTCAGCAGAGTTGATCCATGCCAAGCAGATTTGGTTGAACGTTGTGGTAATACAAATTTCCTGAAAGTTATTAATATTTTTAACTAGTTTATTCGTTAAGGGCGTTGCTTTTTATTCAGGCTTTACTCTTGGCCTATCTAAATTTTAGGCTTACTTCATTTTTTATTTCGCAGTCTTCTGAGTCGGGGCTACTTAGCATTTATTATGATGAACTTTTGATTTCTGCTTCTTCTTCTCCCTTTCGGCCTGCAAAATTTGCGCGTATGAGTCTATATTTAACTGAGTTGAGTTAGACGTAACTGCAGTAGTCTAAGTAATAATGTTAAATTAGGTTTTCGGTGTTTTTTAGGAATAAATATAATTGTGTGTGCGTGTGTTTGTATATAGATTTAAGAATATGTTAATGGAACGAATTCTTTTGCTAAGCCAATTGTTTAGTGAATTTTTTAATGTTAATATTGTTTTAGTTGATTAATTCTCTTAAAGGTAAAAAGTTAAACGAAACAAGACCAAAAAGAACTTTTGAAAGCACTATATATATACACCGTATATATATATATATATATAAATATATATATATATATATATATATATATATATATATATATATATATATATCACGCATCTTAAATTTAGAAACTACGTAAAACCTGTAACTGATACAATAACATTTCCAAAATCAGTGATTTCTCATATCTACATTGATAAATTCAGCTCAGTGAACACCAATTAAACAAGAATGACATTTGTAATTTAAACAAAAGCATAAGTTAGCAGAAAATCGGTCACATCGTATAACGTTGATAACATAATATTTAAAATTACAATAAACGGATTGTAGAAGGCGCAATTATGCGGTTGTGCCAAAAATTCCATTTTCTTTTATAAATATCCCTAGAAAACGTCGTTTATTGGGTAAGCTAACTAAAACAAAATCGAATTATGTTAACTTTGAGGAGTCTGTTTAAAATAATTGGCTCGTAATCATTTTATTTCTACTTAAATGTGTGTAATCAGTAGTTATCAGAATATATTTGGATAGTGTTTGTTAATAATAATAACTTAATGAGGGGTAATTTTTCTTAAAGAATTTTTTAGGTTTCAAAAGAAATTTTAAGTATCCCTGCGTTCAGAATAATTTAATTTTATTCCAAAAAGACTTTTCAAATATATAATTAGACTTTCTTTTAACCCTTTGACTGCCTTGTCAGCCATATATGGGTGACGTGGCAAAATCCCTATAGACCACGTCAAGAAGCTGTCATATTTTGAGGTAATGATAGTATTACATGTTATGAAATACCTTTTATGAAGATTGGCTTCGTTTTTAAACAGGTCTCGAAACTGGTACTTGATTGTGGAGTAAGTTAATGGCAAGTTTATACATGGAAGTGTGTATAGAGCAGATTACAGCGCTTTATAGCCGCAAAATAGTAACTTGCGAGCTAATTACATACTTTGCATTCTTATTTTTTTTTAATTTGTTTCACGCTTTTGAGTTTTGATCCTTTGGGGGGGGAAGACGCTTCTTTTAATATGCGAATTCCTATATATATTAATATCTTGCGTCGATCTCATAAGATCGTGTAATGACTCTGACTTTATGCGATTCCTATGCAAATTAGTATTGCGTGGGATAAGTATACTCGTCCTTGCTTATACCTTAAAGGTTTGCCTTGCAGAATATCGTGATGCATGTATGTTTATTTTTCATTTATTTAAATGAAAAAAAATCTTTAACCGACTTTCTGTATTTAGTAATTTTTAACACGCATATTACCCAATGAAATAATTTATTATTATGAGTTTGTATATTATGCAAGAAGGTGTGATATATATATATTTGATATTAATTTTGCAAAATTAACAAAAACATTTTGCTGACTGGTACTGCAAAGTTGGTTCATACCTAGACGGGTACAATATACGGTCTCACATTTAGCGAAAATTGTGATATTAATAATAATAAAAATAGGAATTAAGTAATAAAATGATTTATTTTAGTTGTGTAAAGAGTGTGTTTAAATTCTAATTATTTATTTAATAAACAGAATTTCTTTTAAAATAATTAATTCTCTTTAAGGAGAAAATTCTAGCGAGTTAAAATAATTGGTGGTATTTAGCAACTCTCCCTAATATAAATTAAAATATATGGTGGTATTTAGCAACCAAATGGCTGAATAATATAAGGAATAATTAAATAAATATTGCTATCTGGCAACTCAGCAGCCGATTGGCTGAATAATATAAGGAATAATTAAATAAATATTGCTATCTGGCAACTCAGCAGCCGATTGGCTGAATAATATAAGGAATAAATAATTATTGCTATCTGACAACTCAGCAGCCGATTGGCTGAATAATATAAGGAATATTTAAATAAATATTGCTATCTGGCAACTCAACAGCCAAATGGCTGAATAATATATGAATTAATTTAATAAATAACGAATCTGGCAACTGGCTGAAGGAATAACTAAACACATGGCGCTATCTGGCAACTCAGCCAACTAGCTGATTAGCAACCTATAAGAGTCGGCGGAGGGCTGAAGGATCCCATATGAGCTCGATTTCCAGTCGAGTGAACACCCAACTCTGGGTTCCCACCTCTGGGTATCTCTTCCTATCTCTCTCTCTTTTTCTGCCCCTTTGGGGGGGTTCAGCTAGGGAAAACTCCGCCTCCAAGTTGCATACCCCTTGCAATCCCATTTTGGGGTTGGCAACAAAGGTTGGCACTCCCCTTTTGGGGGGATCAGCATGGGGATAACTCCAGGTTGCATACCCCTTCCAGTCCCATTTTGGGGTTGGCAACAAAGGTGGTGCCTTGGCAACAAAGGGGGGTGGGGGTGGCACTCTTGTAATATTACGTAATATTTCTGCACTCTGAGCCTATATTACTTAAAGCGACTGCTGAATTCAAATTTCAGCCGCCGGACATGCGTGGGTGTCCGTGGGGGTATCACGTGACAGTGGGACAGCCGCTGATCGGCTAATGATACTAACATGACTACACACGTCGAGATGGCGGGAGGTGGGCGACGGGCAGGTTTGACTAGTGAATGATGGAGACAAAATTTACTAATTTCAAAAATAAATATCTCAATAAATAGGAATTCCCGCCAAAATTAATATAGAATAAAGTATTCTTGTTTTTTATCGCTCTCTCTCGCTGCATAAATATCAGTATAAAGTTTGGTGGATGTGTTCTACCGAATCTTAACCTATATAGTGTGTATATATATATATACAGTATGTGTGTGTGTGTGTGTGTGTGTGTGTGTGAGCCATTTTTTACGCATATAAAAGAAATTTTTAAAACACTAATAACTTACCACACAATTAATTTTTTCTGACTTTTCAATATCTCTCTCTCTCTCTCTCTCTCTCTCTCTCTCTCTCTTTGTGTGTGTAAGTTCTACCGAATCTTAACCTATACAGTGTATATATATACATACCTTATGTGTGTGTGTGTGTGTGTGTGTGTGTGAGCCATTTTTCACGCATATAAAAGAAATTTTGAAAACACTTATAACTTACCACAATTAATTTTTTCTGACTTTTCAATATCTCTCTCTCTCTCTCTCTCTCTCTCTCTCTCTCTCTCCCTCTCTCTTTGTGTGTGTAAGTTCTACCGAATCTTAACCTATACAGTGTATATATATATATATACAGTATGTGTGTTTGTGTGTGTGTGAGCCATTTTTCACGCATATAAAAGAAATTTTTAAAACACTAATAACTTACCACACAATTAATTTGGTGCTACTGTAGTATGCGGTCTACCGTTAAGTTTCTACTGTAGAATGCGGTCTACCGTTAAGTTTCTACTGTAGTATGCGGTCTACCGTTCAAAATATTTAAAAGGAATTGAAAATGAATTGAAAGGAATTATAATTTAATTTACACAATTAAGGAATTATTAAAGAAGTTAAACATTAAGGAATTATAAAACATTAACACATTAACACATTTAAAACATTAAATGACAAAATTACAAAAACGAAAAAACAGTATTAGCATCTGTATACAGTTCGAACATTATTTAAAAAAGCAATAAACAAATCGTCATCTTTTCTAAGTACTTTCCAACAGTAATAGTCAAGGTGCGATTGTAATAATTGAGGCGAAACCCCTCTTTTTCTTTTCATAATATCTATTTTGACATCCAACCACGATCGCTCAATTTCTTGTGTATGTGCCCCTGAGGTTGGATCCACATAGTTTTCTTGATGGTTGACCGTTTCATGACGATATCCGATGTTATTTAGACAACTATATGCGGGCCACTCATCGGAATGAATCACCGACCCAATTTTGCATTCACGCTGAATGATTGGAGTGAGAGTATTCCTATCTCGTCTTTGGACATAAAAATACCGGCAGTCTGAACCATTTTTTAATCCAAAAACCCAAGGTCCGTCGATTTGTACTCCATGGTTCCTATTATTTGTGACATCTGCATCTGTATCTTCAGAGAGAGGAGCACGATCACCAGTTAAAAGTCTTCCTCGATTGTACTTACGTCGCCCAGCAAACCGTGCTTCGTCAATTTGTATAGGCTTCTCCTCAGTACCGGCCATTTGACCCCTAGTACGATATGATACGATCACTCCGCAAACTTCGCAGCACATATTGAACCAGTCCGTGACAGTATGGCTTGATTTTCCTGTTAAAGTTTCTGTAGTATTTGCTGGAGTATCCATGACAAAATAGAACATCAATTCCAAGATCTCACATAAAGTTAGTTTGCAATTTGTCTTGCCATTCACATCACTATAATGAAAAAATTGGTTTCCTTTCCTGACTGAACGGGACGTTTGACATCCTTTACGTGGGCATCTAAGAATCGGTCGGTATTCACCTCCGCGGTCACGCTTCCGTTTTTCTTGCATTACAGTACCACATATATGGCAAGGGTCTGCTTCTTGCACCGGCATCAAGAAGATTATGTTCTCGTAGAAAAGAGACAGCAGCTTCTTCGGTAATGATAACATTGTGATATAATTCTTTGGCAAGCATATGGGGTGTAACGCTTAGTATTTAATACTGAGGTGGAGTAGTGTAACACTTAACGGGTCTGTTTATACTGAGATGGAGTAGCCTTTCAAGGTTACCATTTTGACTCTGGGTTTATTTTGTCATGCGCAGATTTAGGTTGGTTGGTCGGTATTTTGCTATGTAGACCACGCATAATTGCTAGACCGCATACTTAACGGTAGACCGCATACTACAGTACGCCCTTGATGATTGGTTAGGTTAAGTCGTGATATTTTCGTTAGTTTTAACGAAAATATCACGACTTAACCTAACCAATCGTCAAGGGCGTACAATTAACCTAATAATAAAATAATAAGAAGATAAGAAGCTCTAATTAAAAGGTAGACCGCTGAATCGTAGGTAGACCGCATACTACAGTAGCACCATTAATTTTTTCTGACTTTTCAATATCTCTCTCTCTCTCTCTCTCTCTCTCTCTCTTCCTCTCTCTCTCTCTCTCTTCTCTCTCTCTCTTTGTGTGTGTAACTTCAGCTATTACTTTGAAACTCATTTATAATTCTACTCTAAATTATTTTGAAAGAAAAAGTTTTATATATTTTCATATTCATTTCACATGTACGCTGATAACGCATAACTTTTCCATTTATTCTGGTTGAACCCTCCCTAATCTTCCAATAAAATCTGAAACACAGAACAAAAAGTACACAAAATCGACCAAGAATTATATATGTGTCTGTCTGTGTCTGTCTGTGTGTCATATATTTCTTTCCTGTTCTTCAAACTCTGGTAGATGAAATTATGCAAAATTCATCGCTAAACTTTCTTTCAGTATAATTTAAGTTTGGGCACTTTGCAACATTAATGATATATGTAGACATTCCTTATTAATAATTCATAACTTTTTCGTTATTAATGAAGTCGAAAGATTCATATAAATCTGTGGTTTATAAAGTAAACTTATCTGACTTTGTGTGATTCGTAATTCTGTGCAGAGATTAGATTTCATTTGAGTTACGAAACCTGCTAAATAAATAAATTTGGTTAATTCATGGCTTTAGTTTATCATTATGCGAGATAATGTAAATCAAGTTACTGTATATATGGGACATTAAAAATTAATGAAATAAGTCCTAAAATACAAGTTTAACATATTAGTTTCGAAGCGTTATGATTTCATGAACTGAGAGCAAATTGACACAATTATTTGAAGCAAGTGTCACACACACACACACACACACACAAACACATATATATATATATATATATATATCAGTGGCGACGGAGAGGGTCAGGCAGGTCAGGCTGAGCCTGATCTGTTATTTCTCCTGCTAGAGACTTAAAAACTAAAATAAAAAACTAACAATACACAATCCCATCTCTTGTCAAGTTATCAGGCTAAAAGTTTTCATCCTTCCATCTATCATCTAAACCCCATTTCCCCAGTGAGGGTGGGGAGAGAGGAAAGATATGTGGCTAAAAAGTTTGACTCAGATATCTTTACTTTATAAAACATGTTATAATGACCATGTTAGGATTTATAAATAAAGTTATATAGCTATTTGCATATACACTGTGACTGTACATAAAGTTAATTATTACTGTATTATTATGCATCTTCTCAAATAATAGCCTTACAACTCGCATAAAAATGCCCAATTCCACGTCTTGTCAGGCAAACAATTTTAAGCCTGACGTCTCTCTTTGAAACATGTTATGATATAAATCTTATGATTTATTTATAATGTTATACACTGCGTTCCAAATTATTAAGCAGATTGCATTTTCAACAATGTTTTCAAATAAATGCAAAAAACTTCACTTTTTTACGTGAAGGTCAAAATAGAATAAAAACCCACTCTAATAGACAGAGTTTATTTCCACGACAGTTTCGACGCCCACTGGCATCCTCCTCGGGTGGATACAGAAACACAAATGAAACAAAACAAGAGGGAAAAAACAGTTCAGGGATCGACCGTTAAGAAATTCGCACCTAGGTTGGATTCCATTCTCTCGAGACAGGAGGGGCATTTTCATTAAGTACATTCGCACAAATTTTAAAACTATCTTCCTGTTCTAAACATACAGATTCTATTATTTTTACATAATTATTACATTTATAATTAAATTTATTACATTTAATATTGCATAATTATTAATTACAGAATTATAAATTTATTATTACATTGGTTATTACATTGTTGTTTATTATACAGAAATTATAAACCGAAAAATGAATGAAAAAAGGCGATTAGGAAATAATCCAGAGACCATTGAGAAATTCGCACCTAGGTTAGATATCGTTCTCCCGAAACCAGAAGGGCATTTTATTACAGGGTCAGCTTATAACTACATTTCCACAAATTAAAAAATATATCTTCTAGTTCTATACATACAGATCCTAATGTTTTGACATAATTACTGCATATATTTATTTCCACATTAATTACTTCCATTATTACATTTACTAAAAGCGAGTAAGGAAACATTCCAATCCAGAGACATTTAAGAAATTCACACTTAGGTTCGAACACGTTCCCACGACTCCGTAAGGGATTTATTGACCAAGAATCTCATTAAAGGGTCTAACTTATAAGTACCTTCGCACAAATTAAAATTATCTACTTTTTCTATACACACAGATTCTATTATAGATAGATAATTTTGCGAAGGTACTTATAAGTTAGACCCTTTAATGAGATTCTTGGTCAATAAATCCCTTACGGAGTCGTGGGAACGTGTTCGAACCTAAGTGTGAATTTCTTAAATGTCTCTGGATTGGAATGTTTCCTTACTCGCTTTTAGTAAATGTAATAATGGAAGTAATTAATGTGGAAATAAATATATGCAGTAATTATGTCAAAACATTAGGATCTGTATGTATAGAACTAGAAGATATATTTTTAATTTGTGGAAATGTAGTTATAAGCTGACCCTGTAATAAAATGCCCTTCTGGTTTCGGGAGAACGATATCTAACCTAGGTGCGAATTTCTCAATGGTCTCTGGATTATTTCCTAATCGCCTTTTTCATTCATTTTTCGGTTTATAATTTCTGTATAATAAACAACAATGTAATAACCAATGTAATAATAAATTTATAATTTCTGTAATTAATAATTATGCAATATTAAATGTAATAAATTTAATTATAAATGTAATAATTATGTAAAAATAATAGAATCTGTATGTTTAGAACAGGAAGATAGTTTTAAAATTTGTGCGAATGTACTTAATGAAAATGCCCCTCCTGTCTCGAGAGAATGGAATCCAACCTAGGTGCGAATTTCTTAACGGTCGATCCCTGAACTGTTTCTTCCCTCTTGTTTTGTTTCATTTGTGTTTCTGTATCCACCCGAGGAGGATGCCAGTGGGCGTCGAAACTGTCGTGGAAATAAACTCTGTCTATTAGAGTGGGTTTTTATTCAATGTTTTCAAAGTTTTTCACCGATTTCAATGAAATTTATAGCTAATAATTACTATATATAGAAGCACTGATGGTATTCATTTCGATAAAATATTTTGATCATTAAAATAATTATCTCTTTTTATTGAAAAATATGTAAAATATGATGTTCCGAATTATTAAGCAAGTATTCTATTTACAGATCTAAATGGTGAAAATGAGTAAAAAGAAGGATTTAACACCAACTGAGAAAAGAAAAATAGTCAAGTTACTCGCTGAAAATATAAAATCTATTGAAATTGCGAAGCAGTTTGGCAGGGCTTATCGAACTGTAAACAAGTTTGTAGCGGAGGGTTCCAAACTGAGGCAGCGAAGTGATAAAGGAGCTATAAGAAAAGTGACAAGGCGGCAGATATCTGTAATCAAACGCAAAGTTTCAAAGCATCCATTGTCCTCAAGTAAAGAGGGTTTTGAGCAGGCTGGCATACATAATGTACCAAGAACATCTCGATGTGGAATCCTCCAAACAAATGGCAAGACGTGTAAACCTACAATTCAACAACCATTAACACCCAGGCACAAGAAGCAGCGTGTTGAATGTGCGCGTCAGTTCTGAAAACAGATTTTAATACTGTATTGTTCACCGATGAATGAAAAGCAACCCTTGAGGGACTTTATGTTTGGTCAAGAAGATGTATTGCTTACAGCTAATTTCTACCATCGAGATTAAGACGCCAACAAGGTGGTGGTGGTGGTGGTGTCATGTTTTGGGCAGGATTGATAGGCAATGAAGTAGCTGTCCCATACAGAGTGCCTGATGGTGTAAAAATGAATGCCCAGTCTTACACAAACTTTCTAAAAGAAAACCTCATTCCATGTTAGAGATTGACCCTTAGCAATCCATCTTCTTGACCAGCGAGTAACTTGACTATTTTTCGTTTCTCAGTTGGTGTTAAATCCTTCTTCTTACCCATTTTCACCATTTAGATCTGTAAATAGAATACTTGCTTAATAATTCGGAACATCATATTTTACATATTTTTCAATAAAAAGAAATAATTATTTTAATTATCAAAATATTTTATCGAAATGAATACCATCAGTGCTTCTATATAGAGTAATTATTTACTATAAATTTCATTGAAATCGGTGGAAAACTTTTGAAAACATTGGTGAAAATGCAATATGCTTAATAATTTGGAACGCAGTATAAAGTCATTTGGATATTCACTATACGTAAAGTTAATTAGTATTTTAAATGATTTATTACTTTTTGTCCACCGAATAACCAAGTTTTTAATGTTCGAGGTCAGGCAAATTCGTATTTGCCTGACGACCTGCTGCTGTGCCAAATATATGCTATTATCTTGAATTACTAAACATTTAAAAACAATATTTGCATATCATACTGGCAGTTTGATATTTCTATATATTCTACTTTTGCATAGTACAGTAAATTTTAGGAAATTTAATGCATATGGAAAGTGTTCATTTTATATAAAATGTGTCACATCTGCGTCATGGCTGTCACATGGCTTAGCTCTCAGTGTGAGTTGGCCTTTATTCATGTTCTGTGTATCCTACCCTGTGAATTTTGTCATGAAATGTAATATAAACGTATTTGTGTTTTGGGTAGCCCAATTTGTAAATTTAATCATGGAAGGTGATACTATAAGGGATTTAAAATCGAGGCCATTTAGTAGAAGAAGCATCGAAGAAAAAACTGATAATTCAAAAAGATCGGCCTTTACCAGTTCTGGCGTGTAAAGTGGCCAATAGATCTTTTCAGACGAGTTGGTATTCTCAAATTGATTGGTTATGTGGAAGTATTGACAATCAAAAGCTTTATTGTTGGCCGTGCTTGTTGATTAAACCAAGAGAAAAACAATCTTGGACTGATCAAGGCTACAGTAATGTGAAAAACATTTTGGGTGACAGTGCTGTTCACGCAAAATCTTCATCTCACTTTAGCAATTTTAAAGCTTGGAAGTGTTTTAGAAAAACCAGTATTGAAAGTGAAATTAGCAGAACATATGAGATAGAAAGAGAAAATCACAATCAGAAAGTTGATGAAAATAGACAGTATCTGAAGCATTTAGTGAATGCTGTTTTATATTTAAGTAAGCAGGAATTAGCATTTCGTGGACACGACGACAGCAGTGACAGTAATAATAAGGGCAATAAAAGAGAGCTTTTAATTTATTTTGCAGAGCTAGACAGTGTTTTTGGTAGTAGATTAATTGCCAAGGAAGGATCTTCAGTGTTTTCTGGGTTGTCGAGTACCACACAGAATGAACTTATACCTTTGATTGATAAAGTTATTGGTAACATTATTAACGAAGAAATCGAAAAGGCTCCGTTTATTTTGATTCAAGCTGACGAAACTACAGACGGTTCTGTTCAGTGTCATTTATCAATCATTATTAGATACCTTAATAATTACGATATCAAAGAGCGTTTTTATGATTTTTTCAATGTAAGTTAAAATATTCCACTTATTCCTTTTGTTTTGTAACGAAAATATAATAACTTAACCTAACCAATTGTCAAGGGCGTACAGCTAACTGCACATAACCTGGAAAAAAGAAATTGCAGGGGGAAAAGGAATAAGTGCCATATATATATATATATATATATATGCTTGAAAGGTTTAAGCCTGAGTATCCACAAAAGCCTGGCGTCCCCGGATATATATATATATATATATATATATATATATATATATATATATATATATATATATATATATATAATTATATATATATTGCACTTATACACTATTTTATTTTTTCGGTGTGACGGTTACACGTATTTCGATCGAAATCCGAATAAAAGCGGTATTACAGTAAAAATCCTACATTTAATCAGTTTTTAAACGGTGCCGATTTTGAGTTAATTCATAGTGCACACTGGTATTTCTCTTTAAAAAGTATAAAAAGTATAAGAAGGGACATATGTCAAAAAATAAATAAAAATGAAGCGGATTAATCAATACAGCATTTTCTCGAGTGTTTTTTGTGAAACACTCGAAATTCCTACAAATACCCAGAATTATCCCCCGCGGCTACAGTCGCGAGCACCAATCGGTGAGAATTACACAGCGTGCCACATCCACTATCCCCCGAAGTAACGGAGACTATCGTCCCTCACTCAGCTTAAGTCAACTCCAGTACTTTCCATAATACCCTTTTTGAGTCCATTTTGTGAACCAGCGGCTACCCTCTATCAGTAACATGGAAATGGTAAGTAAATTCCTGCAACTCTGTGGTATCTGCAACAATGCAACAAACGAAGCAAACGCGATGAGGTGCGATCCCTGCCAGTTGCTTTTTGATTTCAGATGCCTAGAATGGGAAGGTGAAAAAATCTCCCTCATAATGAACGCAAAGCAACTTAATGGGATAACATTATTCTGCGAAAACTGCATGACCGAAATAAACTCTTTTACGATATTTAAAGCAGAAAGAGACTACGAGAAGAAAATAAAAGAGGAAAGTGTGAATAAAGAACAGAGGAAAACAGAAAAAAACGAAGAAAGGCGAAGTAGAAATAAATCAAATACCGTCACACAACGAGGCCGAAACCATACAGTATAAGGACAACAAATATTACAAGGGCAACGAAGGACATCAGTACAAATAGCACAAATAGGGAAAGACAAGCGGGCAATCAAGAAAACAGAGTGAAACTGTCCCCCAATAATGAGTAAAAAACAAAGGGCACGAACAAATATGGGGAAGGAATTATATGCAGATATTATATAAAAGATAATTGCAGATTTAAAAGAGAACAATGTATGTATGAACATCCCCCAACATGCAATTTATTCTATAATAATGGTAATTTTAAATTCGGTGACAGCTGCAGGTTCTACTACCCGGACATCTGCAAGACTTACGCAAAATATGGAACCTGCAAATCCGGGAAAAAATGCTACGAACCCAAAGGACAAAGGACAAAGTTTAAAAGACAATAGGAATAACAATAACAATAAGAATAGCAATAGGAACAAAAAACGCGAACAAAAAAATGTTTTCAACATCGTAGACACGATACGGCTGCTAAATTTCATACAACGCATGCAATTGACACAGCTGGAATCCCCAGAGTCAAACCACTTACCGGCAAGACGCTACTAGACAGGGAGGCGGAAACGGATCTCTCTCAGATGACCATAGGGCAAGGAAACAAGCGAGACCGAAGGACGAACTTGAAATGCACAAGGGTCAACGAAAAATAAAGAATATAAGTATTGTCCTGGCTAAAATTCAAGGAATGAGACCAAATCAATCACTCAACAAAGTTTCGTACCTGAAAGGATTTATGAACGAAACAAGGGCGGACATCGCAAGCCTAGCAGGAACTCATTTAAGGAATGCCAAGGAAATTGTAAAAACTGCGAACATTGTATTGATAAGAAAGAGATAAATAGAGAGGGTTTCAACTTACTAAGAGCGGATAGAACAGCGAGACGTAAAGGTGGCTGTGCTATATATGTACATGAAGTCATATGACAGGGACGGTAATAAGTAAATCAAACAGCTTTTGTGGAACTTCTAGCAGTGAAAATACAAAAACTAAACGAAATACTGATGGTCATGTATAGACCTCCAAACTCTCCAACCTAAAAATTCTCGTATGCCATTGATGATATCAGAAACCTAATAAAGGCTATAAATTTTCCATCCCCCAATATAATGCTCTTTGGAGACTTTACCTTCCCATTTATAAAATACAAAAAGGTTGATAGGAATATATATATATATATATACCAGGACCAGGGGGTCACAAGAGAAGACCAGGAGCAAGTAAAAATGTCGTTGGTTCTCACAAATGAGTTTCTACTGACACAGGAGATAACAGGAAATACAAAAAAAATAACTGCCTAGATCTGGTATTCATGAATAACACGAACTTGATTGTTGATATAATAATAACCCCGACTATTATCTCAGACCAGAACATAATTGAGATATCAACAAATATGGCGACAACATTAAAAGACAATACACATACTGAAGAAAGAAGCAAATCTGGGGCCTTTAATTTAAATTCCAAGACTATAAATTGGGAAGCAATCAGATCACACATGGCCCAAATAGAGTGGAGAACAGTTTTTGAGAATAAAACGAATGAAGAAATGCTAACAACCTTGGAATAAAAGACGCTGAGAATTTTAGAAAAATAGGCTCCGAAATCACAGCCAAAAGGAAAGAGGAGTTGGCTAGAGAGGCAAAAGAGAAGAATATTCCGCAAAAGAAAGAGTAGCAGCGAAGTTAGCTAATTGCAGAGACAACAGTGCCAGGAAAGTAATATCAGAAAAACTGGAGAGTATCGATAAGGAAATACAAACCTGACTAAGGACCATACAGAGAGGGAAGAGGGAAAGGCCGTAGAAGCAATAAAGGAAAATCCAAAATATCATACTTCTATAGCTATGCGAAAGGGAAAACAAAAAGGCGCGCTACTATCGGGCCCTTAAGGAAAAGAAATAATGAACTAACCGACGATCAAAATAAAATATCTGAAACATTAAGAGCCCACTATGAATCAGTCTTCAGTACCCCAAAAAGTAATAAAGCAATACCTAACATAGATGCATTCTTTGAAGAAAAATTGCAAGGAGAGAGTATAACAGATTTTTATTTTACTTCTGAAGATGTAGCAAGAGCTATAGGACAAATGAAACAACATTCAGTTGCAGGTCTGGACAAATGGAACGCATTATTGATTAAAAACCATAAAAATGAAATTGCTACACCCTTAGACTGGATGTGGAGAAGATCTCTAGACATTGGAGAAATACCGAGCATCTTGAAAAGAGCAAACATTGTACCTATATATAAAGGAGGGGATACCTCTCAAGCAAAGAACAAAAAACCAGTGTCATTGACTTCCAACCTCACCAAAGTATTTTAAAGAATAGTTAGAGAGAAAATCTATTATTTCTTGGAGACACTGGAAAGATTCAACGAAAATCAACACGGACTCAGTAGTATGACCGCAAAAGGTTAGAGTGCAATGCAATTGCAAATGTTGATCAATGTTGCAAAGGGGGCGGGGTAATGTTGTAGGAGGTTATGCAACAAGGGGGAGGGGCTATACCCCAAGCTACAATGAAGGGGAACTCCCCCAGCAAGATGGAAGAGTCCACCTGACCTCTTTGGGGGAGAAGTTGGGACGGCCTCACCCCCAAAGGGGTATACATAACTTAAGAGAGGGAGAGAAAGGAGGAGGGTCTTTCGGGGAGAAGTTGGGACGGCCTCACTCCCCAAAGAAAAACCTAACCTAAGCCCTAACTTAACCCTTTGACTGCCATAGACCTATTTGTAGCCATTCTGAGGCAACTGCCAAAAACCTACCAGTAGTTGTTGGCTTTTTTACCTTTATTTTCTTTTATTTATTCAAAATTATTTGATATATTATTAATTTTGCTTATCTTTGAAAAGTGTAAATACATTTTACATGTTTTAAATATATATATATATATACACACACAGGGTTTTTCAAAAAATGTATACATATTATAAAAAATTCTTTATTCCAAAAAATGACAGTCTTTTTTGGTCAGGATAAAATTGTTATCCATAAAAAAATATATATATTTTTGGAGACATTACTAGAGAAAATGAGGATTTATGGGTAACTAATTCAAGTTGATAGTGATTTTTTCGGCCCCCCAAAAATGTCGAAACTTAATTAAATTTAAGCCATTTTTCGGCGTGACGTAATGGCATAGAAAACGGATCCTGGCAGTCAAAGGGTTAAGAAGGATAGAGGGGTGTTCGCCTGGCTCCTGCCAGAGGCATAATGAGAGTTCATCCGAGCTCCCGCTGTCTTATAAGATCCTAATCAGCCAGTTGGCTTAGAAGGCTTCTTAGAAGGCGTAAATGGCTTTTTAAGGTGTACATTATTAGAGTTGAGTTGCCAGATTGCGCTATTTATTTAATTAAAGCATATATTCTTGACAGTTGTCTTTCAGCCTTTTGGCTTAGCCCACCAGCTGGCTTAATCAGCCAGTTAACGTAGAAGACCTAAAAAGGCAGGTGTATAAATTAATTAACTTTTCAGCAGCCACATTTCGCTATTCAGATATTCTTCAGAGTTGGCTTAGAAATCCGTCAGTCGGTTTAGAAGGGCTAACCAGCCATTTGGTATACATATAATAGTATCGTTTAGAAAACAACCAAAAGAATTAAATAAAACACCATTACATCATCCTGTTTATTTACACGAATTATTGGAATCAATTTCTCGAAGTATATAGAAAAAAAATATACGATCCTATAAAAACAAGGAATATATGGAATAAAAATTAATAACAATATAAGAAATACGAGAGAGGAATATGTATATAATCAAAAAATAAAAAATAATAATATAAAAAAAGATGGATATAATCATGAACATAGTACAGAAAATATAAATATACATATACATACATACATACATATACATCATACATACACATACATGTATATACAAATATAAATATATACATATACATATATACATACATCATATACATACATATACATATATATAATATACATACATACATATACACATATACAACATATATATACACACACACACATATATACACATATACACATATATATACACATATATACATATATACACACACACACACACAATTATATTAAAGAATTAAATATATTGAAAATAAATATACAGGGTGTCCCATAAGTTCGGCATCATAGGAGAAATTCATATTTTTCTAATTCTACAACCATAATTCATATTTTTCTCTTTCTACAGGCCATAATATCTGTGAGCAAGGAAGAACGAATCCAGATAATTCTACTCATAGGAAATCGGAATCAAAGAGAGGCCGCTGCTGAATTTAACAGACTGCATCCAGACCGCGAGCCAATAACACAGAGTTGTGTTAGCAGACTTGTTGCAAAGTTTAAGGAAACAGGATCAATAGAAGATAAACCACGCAGTGGACCTTCAAGGAGGTCCACTGACGATAATACAGCGACTGCTATCCTGGTTCATTTTAACAGAAGTCCCAATAAGTCTCTTTGGCGATTGTCCGCTGCAACAGGAGTGTAGAAAAGTAGCATCCATCGCATTCTTCACGCTCACAAATGGCATCCATATATACTTCAGATCCTACAGAAATTAAGTGAAGATGATCCCGATCGGCGGACGGAATTTTGTGAATGGGCTACGGAACAATATGCTCGGGATGCCAATTCCCCGTCCACCATTCTCTTCAGTGACGAGGTTGTTTTTTATGGAAATGGTGAGGTAAATCGACAGAACACCCGATACTGGTCTCAAAACAACCCTCACTGGTATACCTCTTCAAAGGAACAAGGTGCATCTCGGGTGATTGTATGGTGTGGCATTTGGAAGGATCGCATCATAAACCCTCTTTTTCGATGAACATGTCACTGGAGGCACCTACCTACGTATGCTCAAGGAAGAAGCATTTCCCAGTGTCTTGAACGAAGAAGGAAATTTCCCAACATGGTTCCAGCAAGACGGCGCTCCTACACATTACAGCACCCAAGTAAGGGAATACCTGTCCCAACAATTCCGTGGTCATTGGATAGGACGTCGAGGGCCTGTGGAATGGACAGCTAGAAGCCTGGATCTCACGCCACTAGATTTTTATCTCTGGGGCCACTTGAAAGCGCTGGTATACGCAGAGAAAATTAGGAGTGTTGAACATTTGCGGCAGCGCATTATTGGGGAATGTAACACCATTACTCCTGACATCATTCACCGTGTGCTTGCTGACTGGGTATCACGTCTGAATTTGTGTGTTGAAAACAATGGTGGACATATTGAGCACGTTCTGTAAATAAAATCTTTTGTTTTGCCTTTTTTTATCATTTTTTCTATGATGCCGGACTTATAGGGCACCCTGTACATCAAAATATATTCTTTCTACTGCGTTTAACTAAAATACTAAACTCGCACGTAATCGAGTCTACAGTCACATCACTATTACTCTTTACACTACGCAGTAAATACGATTTAACATTACTTCACCGCTGAAGGTGTGCGGGCGCATTTACTTGATGTAAATGGCCTTCATATCGTTGAATACTATTTTTGTGCCCACTTTACATTCGGTTGGCAAGTTATCTTTAAACACGGATAGAATACAATCAAAAGCATGCACGAAGAGGGTATCGTTAGCACCCACTTCAGTATTAAATACAAGTTTATAAACACTCCTTTCCAATCGAGGGTTTTTTCTTACCGACCTGAGCTTTTCAATCGTGAACTCTTCTTCACAACGCATAGCAGCAATTGAAATAATCTTCCAGGTCGTAACGACAGCTGCTCATTATATAGAGGTACAATTCTTCAGGGTGAACAGTGTAGGCGAGCTCTGCCCTGTCCCGCTCAAGTCCTTTGTACCAAAGTTCATGATATTTCGAAGAGTCTAAACCTTTCAAATAAGCATCCAGCTCAAGACCATTCTCGCCCTGCTCATTCTACATTCGATAAATCCGTCGAGCAGAGCGGTGTATGAGTATTCAAGAACCGTGTCAAAATTAATCATATCCGTAACACGAGCGTCTAATGTAGGCTTCAGCTTGCGGAATCCGCGATTTCAAACATTTTGTCGAGGATGAATCGGTTTCACGTAGGGAAAAGAACGTTATTATCAGATGCATTCTTCCACATCAGTCGTATATCAATGCATCGCTGCTCGTTATGAATACACAAAGTACAAACAACGGCATATGAGGGGGCATCGTTAATCTGTTCCCTTCTTGCACCTACAGGTATTTTAAATGGACGCTCAATTCTGCCAGTTGAGGTTTAAGTTTTGGTTTTTGGCTAAAAATATAATAGTTACCCCTTTTTCTTTGACGTATTCAATCTGACATGAAGGCAGCGAGTTTTTTGCTTATATTGAGGTACGAAATGTAGCAGGGCTAGGCTGCTTTAAACCCTAGATCCTTGTCCCAAAGCTGGATCCTGTCTGCCTTGCAGATAGCTGGTGAGGGAAGCTATATTTATCGGACCTTTTTGCGAGTGACCCGTTGCCCACGTCGGGCTAGTATCATGAAAAAGAAAAACTATGGTATTTGTCATTTACCATTACTTATTCAGACTATAGTGGATTTAGTTATCCCAGAAGAGTTCCTTGTCCCATGCACGGTCTGTGTGTATCATAAAAATCCTCAGGTGACCATTCTGAGTTCATTCCCATATATATATATATATATAAATATATATATATATATATATATGTAAAAAGTGAACAATGAACAATTCCTACACCATCATTATATGAATTCATTGTCCATTTTTACATAAGAACCAAAATCGCTTAACGCAAGTTTGGATAATAATTTTACTTGTAGCTTCCTATTTTTGTTCATGTCACAACCCTACGATCTACCCTTTCTATGGTTTAGTCGTATCCATTATCCATTTTCCATTTGTTATAAAAGTTATTATAATTAATTATGAATTGTCTTGCATCTCATCCCCGCCCCCATACGTCCATATTTTAGCTTGACCATTATCGTATGTAATTTTTATTAAATAATCATCTTTACTCGTGTCAATCATGAAATGCAAAACTTTCGCAGTTCGTTCGGGAACGCGAAAAAACGTTCTCGTATTATTTTTTTCATTTTTTACTTTCAAGTGCGTTCAACCCTCGCAAGATATTCATAAATGCTTAGTAAGTTATTATCAGAAATTCCGCTCATCACAGCAGAATTTGAACGCTTCTAAGATAAAAAAGGTCTCCTTTCGCTCTGATTCGAATTTATAACATTATAGCATATTATTTCGTAAAATAAATTATCTCGTAAGTGCCATGTACTTTGTATTATATTTCTAACATCTTAATTGTCTATTAATATGAAACACTGTAAAAACAAGACAAAGTTATAGTAACTGTTTAAATTGTAATTAACTGTAATACTTTAAATTAACAATAACTTTTAATGTACTTCAGTGAAACTGTAATTAAATGTAATGATTTAATTTATCATGTAAGAATATACTTTAATGGAATTGTAATTAAAACAATAATAAGTGAATATGAATTAATTAGTAATTGTAATCGTAATTGTAATGAACCAAAATTAATACGTACTCAGTCATGCACTCAAAATTGTGCTTATGTGCTAATACGAAATTATATCGCTTTCAGGAATATAGAATCAGCGATAGTTGTTCTTTTTTATTTTTATTTTTTTTTATTCTTTTTAGTTGAAATCTTCCAAAAAACATCTGATCATGTATTTAAAAAGGGGGGAAACTTAACCTTCGATTGTCTCCCCCAAACATTAGACTATATTATACTGTACTTATAAAATTACTGCACTTCATTATTGCACTTCGTTAAGTCACTTCATTATTAGACTTCATTTATTGCACTTCTGCATTAGACTTCTGATTAGCACTTCATCGTTGTACTTCAGATTAGCACCTCATTAGGAGAGGGCAGAGGCCCCTTGCCTCCTTAATATATTTTTAGATTCCGGCCTGAGCCATGGTCGAAAGAGGTCGAACCTCTACCCCTTGTAATTCAGAGTACCAACTGTAATTTTTAAGAAGTAAACCACAGTAAAAGAAGTTTTTATCTTTTTCCTTCGAGCCGTGCTCGCTTCAGAACTTAGTCAGAAAATTCGATAATTTTAGTACAAGGGAAAGGATCCGAGAATTATTGAAAGAAAAGAATTAACAGAGTGTCGACCCCCTAAGGCGACCGAAAAGAATTATAGAAAAGTATAAAGAAGAAATATCCGTTGCTTGCCTCCTAAACCAGAACCCCCGTTCTGATTCTATATTCCTGAAAGCGATATAATTTCGTATTAGCACATAAGCACAATTTTGAGTACATGACTGAGTACGTATTAATTTTGGTTCATTACAATTACGATTACAATTACCAATTAATTCATATTCACTTATTATTGTTTTAATTACAATTCCATTAAAGTACATTCTTACATGATAAATTAAATCATTACATTTAATTACAGTTTCACTGAAGTACATTAAAAGTTATTGTTAATTTAAAGTATTACAGTTAATTACAATTTAAACAGTTACTATAACTTTGTCTTGTTTTTACAGTGTTTCATATTAATAGACAATTAAGATGTTAGAAATATAATACAAAGTACATGGCACTTACGAGATAATTTATTTTACGAAATAATATGCTATAATGTTATAAATTCGAATCAGAGCTAAAGGAGACCTTTTTTATCTTAGAAGCGTTCAAATTCTGCTGTGATGAGCGGAATTTCTGATAATAACTTACTAAGCATTTATGAATATCTTGCAAGGGTTGAACGCACTTGAAAGTAAAAAATAAAAAAAATAATACGAGAACGTTTTTCCGCGTTCCCGAACGAACTGCGAAAGTTTTGCATTTCATGATTGACACGAGTAAAGATGATTATTTAATAAAAATTACATACGATAATGGTCAAGCTAAAATATGGACGTATGGGGGCGGGGATGAGATGCAAGACAATTCATAATTAATTATAATAACTTTTATAACAAATGGAAAATGGATAATGGATACGACTAAACCATAGAAAGGGTAGATCGTAGGGTTGTGACATGAACAAAAATAGGAAGCTACAAGTAAAATTATTATCCAAACTTGCGTTAAGCGATTTTGGTTCTTATGTAAAAATGGACAATGAATTCATATAATGATGGTGTAGGAATTGTTCAGTGTTCACTTTTTACATTACTCTCCCCTTTTAAAAAATGATATTTATACAATAATTTAATAGGGTACCATTAATACAATACAAATTTTATACAGAACGATTTCGCGTGGTCGAGTACAATGCAGAGTAATCAAATTTTTTAACATGACACTCGCGTAGAGGGCTATGATAAAAATATCAAAATTCAAAGATTAATACTTTAGTTTAGACAAACATTTAATAGGATTAATACATTAATTTAGACAACCAATTAAGTTAGACAAACGATGATATGGTTAAAATTTTTAAATTTTTTTTATTTTTTTCTTCTGTGGGATAAATTATATTCATAATGAATAGGTAAGAGGGAAAAATATAAATCGTACAATCTATAAGCTAATTTTTATTGACTAGTGTAGGTAAAAATAGAATTACGTAATGGATGATGTATAGACCTGTGGTCAAATGTGTAGGGATTTGAAAGTTTTTTGAATTAACAAAGTTTAAAAATGATGTATAATAATTTAAGATGGGTTTAGGGTTATATATATATATATATATATATATATATATATACATTTACGTTAAGGAATAGATAAAACAACTTAATAAATGCATGAATGCAAAAATGCATGAATGCATGAATGCAAAAATGATTAAGACTAAATTACGCTCAATGAAATAGTTTATTGTGATATCCAATGATTTGAGCATGAGGTTTGTATATATAGTATATATAGTGTGCATGCATTTTTATTGACTGTTGTAGGTACAAATCGAATTACGTAGTGGATGATGTATAGACCTGTGGTCAAATGTGTATTTATGTTTGTTGGGTACAAAGTGTGTATCTGATAATTTCGAGACAGATTTAAATTCGACTACTAAAATTCATAACCATATACTGTAGTAGTATGTCAATTTGACTATAATTTTCGTTTGATACCTTACAAATGGTACAATAACAATTTAAGGACAGTTACTCATGATTAATTGAACAAAAGAAAAATAAAAAATACAAATTAAAAATATGAATCAATTATACATTTCAACGAGCTAAATACAATTTTATAATATTCTAAAAAAATAAAAGTAAATCGAACCATAGATAAATTTCGACCAAGAATAAAAAAGTTATTGAAATGAAAGGGAAGCATTTCGAACAATCTTTTCTTTTAATAATTTTAATTGAATTTTACGTTAAAAATTATTTTTAGATAATAAAAGAAAATATTAAAAAGGTTTAATAATTTTTGCAGGTTAAGTAGAAAAATCACTGTTTCGTTGAATGTTGATAGAATTTGAATTATTTGATATTTTGGTCTGAAAACTTGTTTGCATATGATAAATAGATATGTTTTATTGTGTAGAAGTTTTATTAAAATTAAATGACCGATCGTACAGAGCAGGATAAATTAGGTACATGATCGATTAATTAATTATTACAAAACTATTATTATCACGTATACATTACAATGATTATCAAAGTCATTACAACCTTTGTACAAATAATAAATTACATAACTATATATTTATATACATAACAATGCATGAAAAGGGAAAGACAAATCAGTGAATTTCCGTCTTACAAACAAAGAAAAAGGGTTAAACTAAAGACGCAAATCAGTCAATTCAGGTTGAATTTTTAATTCTCTTTTACAACAAAAAAAAAGGTTGAATTAAATTCTCTTGAACAACAAAAAAAAAAGGTTGAATTCAATTGACTGCATTGAAAACTTGGGACTTGAAATAAAAATGACTTGGGACTTGGAATAAAAATGACTTGGAATAAATCTCTCTGACTTCAAGTAAAACTCTGACGAAATAAATCTCTCTGACTTGAAATAAATCTCTCTGACTTCAAGTAAAACTCTGACTTGAGCTCTATCAAGTATTCTGAAACTGAAAATGAAACTGACTTGAACTCTTATCAAGTAGTATCTTGAAACTGAAAATGAAACTGACTTGAACTCTTATCAAGTAGTATCTTGAAACTGAAAATGAAACTACTGACTTGAACTCTTATCAAGTAGTATCTTGAAACTGAAAATGAAACTGACTTGAACTCTTATCAAGTAGTATCTTGAAACTGAAAATGAAACTGACTTCAAGTATTTCTATAAATCTCTAAACTCTCTCTAAACTCTGTAAACTCTCTCTCTCTTAATTTGCAAGTCAATTCAATTCAGTAATTGAAAAAAAATTTGCAAACAAAAAATAAAAAAAAGGTAAACAACATTTCACTCTGATGTACGGGAAGGTACATAAAATAAAATTATTCTATACTGAATATAACAGTGAAAATAACTGAAATTCTCTCTCTTAATTTGCAAGTCAATTCAATTCAGTAATTGAAGAAAAATTTGCAAACAAAAAATAAAAAAAATGTAAACAGTATTTCACTCTGGTATTATTATGTTTGGTACATAAAATAAAATTATTCTATACTGAATATAACAGTGAAAATAACTGAAAATAACTCTCTTGAAATTAACTCGGTTACAATTAACTCTGTTACAATTAACTTTTGTGACTTTTAACTTTTGTGACTTTTAACTTTTGTGAAAATTACTGTTTCACTAAAAAAAAAAGTATCACTGGTGTCTGAAATGTTCACTGTGTTTCTTGTAAATTCTGACTTAATATTCAGAATTAACTGTTAATAATACGGACTTTTCAAATGTTTATAAATTTTCTTAAAAAAACAAAATGTACTTAACCACATTTCTACGGGCGAAATCCTTTGAGGTGTGTCCTGAAGACGTGTCTGGCTGGCTACTTGTTCCTGGATGAAAACTAGGCGTGAAGAACTTGGAGTCGTGACACACCGGTCAAGGGTGGATGTTACGAACTAGAAGTCGTGACACGCCGGTCGACTGGTTTTATCCTGATGCAGGGTAATTTCTATTCTTGGCCAAAGAGTGGCCTCTTCTTAAAAATCTTCTTAAAATCTTCTTTTTATCCTGATGCAGGGTAATTTCTATTCTTGGCCAAAGAGTGGCCTCTTCTTAAAATCTTCTTGTTAAACATCTTCTTGTTAAACATCTTCTGGTTAAACATCTTCTGGTTAAACATCTTCTGGTTAAACATCTTCTGGTTAAAATCTTCTGGTTAAAATCTTCTTAAGATCCTGGTAAAGGGTCTCCAGACTTGTTAGAATCCTCTTCTTAAGAATCTTCTTATCCTGGTAGTAGGGTCCAGTCTTGTTATCTTCCATCTTAAAAATCTTCCTCTTCTTAAAAATCTTCTTCTTAAAAATCTTCTCTTTCTTAAAAATTCTTCTGTTAAAAATCTTCGTTTTAAAAATATTCTTCGTAAAATCATCTTGATAGTAGGGTCGCCAATTTTTGTTTATCCTGGCTATAGGGTCTCCACTTGTTAACCCCGCCCTTTATGGCCCTGGGGTGGTTCGGATCGACGGGGGTTCTGGTTTAGGAGGCAAGCAACGGATGTTTCTTCTTTATACTTTTCTATAATTCTTTTCGGTCGCCTTAGGGGGTCGACACTCTGTTAATTCTTTTCTTTCAATAATTCTCGGATCCTTTCCCTTGTACTAAAATTATCGAATTTTCTGACTAAGTTCTGAAGCGAGCACGGCTCGAAGGAAAAAGATAAAAACTTCTTTTACTGTGGTTTACTTCTTAAAAATTACAGTTGGTACTCTGAATTACAAGGGGTAGAGGTTCGACCTCTTTCGACCATGGCTCAGGCCGGAATCTAAAAATATATTAAGGAGGCAAGGGGCCTCTGCCCTCTCCTAATGAGGTGCTAATCTGAAGTACAACGATGAAGTGCTAATCAGAAGTCTAATGCAGAAGTGCAATAAATGAAGTCTAATAATGAAGTGACTTAACGAAGTGCAATAATGAAGTGCAGTAATTTTATAAGTACAGTATAATATAGTCTAATGTTTGGGGGAGACAATCGAAGGTTAAGTTTCCCCCCTTTTTAAATACATGATCAGATGTTTTTTGGAAGATTTCAACTAAAAAGAATAAAAAAAAATAAAAATAAAAAAGAACAACTATCGCTGATTCTATATTCCTGAAAGCGATATAATTTCGTATTAGCACATAAGCACAATTTTGAGTATATGATTGAGTACGTATTAATTTTGGTTCATTACAATTACGATTACAATTACTAATTAATTCATATTCACTTATTATTGTTTTAATTACAATTCCATTAAAGTATATTCTTACATGATAAATTAAATCATTACATTTAATTACAGTTTCACTGAAGTACATTAAAAGTTATTGTTAATTTAAAGTATTACAGTTAATTACAATTTAAACAGTTACTATAACTTTGTCTTGTTTTTACAGTGTTTCATATTAATAGACAATTAAGATGTTAGAAATATAATACAAAGTACATGGCACTTACGAGATAATTTATTTTACGAAATAATATGCTATAATGTTATAAATTCGAATCAGAGCGAAAGGAGACCTTTTTTTATCTTAGAAGCGTTCAAATTCTGCTGTGATGAGCGGAATTTCTGATAATAACTTACTAAGCATTTATGAATATCTTGCGAGGGTTGAACGCACTTGAAAGTAAAAAATGAAAAAATAATACGAGAACGTTTTTTCGCGTTCCCGAACGAACTGCGAAAGTTTTGCATTTCATGATTGACACGAGTAAAGATGATTATTTAATAAAAATTACATACGATAATGGTCAAGCTAAAATATGGACGTATGGGGGCGGGAATGAGATGCAAGACAATTCATAATTAATTATAATAACTTTTATAACAAATGGAAAATGGATAATGGATACGACTAAACCATAGAAAGGGTAGATCGTAGGGTTGTGACATGAACAAAAATAGGAAGCTACAAGTAAAATTATTATCCACACTTGCGTTAAGCGATTTTGGTTCTTATGTAAAAATGGACAATGAATTCATATAATGATGGTGTAGGAATTGTTCATTGTTCAATTTTACATATATTATATAATATATATATATATATATATATATATATATATATATATGCTGCAAACCCACAAGGAAAAAGAAAAACGATTCCATGGCCTTTCGTGTATTCAGAGTTACACCTCGTCAGGGAATGAAGATAAAAGGCGAGATGCCCATAGATATATACAACGTACAGGAAAAACAAAACAATTAGCACATACTTAACAAGGGTTAATGAGAGGCAAAAGAAATTTTAACATGATATTGGCAATTTTATACATTCCCGCACTGTTATTGGAATTGCCTACCTAACCATGTTAATTTTCAATACCTTCCAACTTTACTTAAAGCAATTGGCATTAATGTAATCTTTAAATATAATAATACTGTTAAATCACGCCTAATAAAGAATAGCCCTGATAATGTTGTTGGTTGTGTGTATTCGATTGGATGTACACAATGTAACTCAGGATATATAGGCCAAACCGGTAAAACGTTAGATATTAGGGTAAAACAGCATAAATATGCTTGTAGAACAGCTAATAATTCCAATGGTTTATTTAACTATATGTATACTGTAGATGTAACCATAGCATCAAGTGGGATAGTTCTAAAGCGCTTGTTAAAAACAGAGATATAATAGAAAGAAATATTCTAGAATGTGCATTTATTCATTTTAAAAACAATTTCAATAACAGTGGGGGAATGTATAAAATTGACAATATCACGTTAAAATTTCTTTTGCCTCTCTTTAACCCTTGTTAAGTATGTGCTAATTGTTTTGTTTTTCATGTACGTTGTATATATCTATGGGCATCTCGCCTTTTATCTTCATTCTGACGAGGTGTAGCTCTGAATACCCGAAAGGACTTGGAATCGTTTTTCTTTTTCCTTGTGGGTTTGCAGCATTCATTCATTTCACGTGTTTTATTATGAAATTCATCCCATATATATATATATATATATATATATAATATATATATATATATATATATATATATATATATATTTATATATATATATATATATGCAACATAATTATTACTTTACTGCCTGTATTTTTCTCTTGAGTATATGTATTTATGAAAACCTACAACTTATTGTATTGAAATTAGAAATAAGGCTAATGCTAGATTGAATCTAATGCAGAAACATATAGAATATAAATCGCCAGAAATTATAAGTAGTCTCTACACTTCATACGTGAGGCCTCTTTTTGAGTATTGCATTCAGTTCAGTAGTCCTTATTTAGAGTATGACAAGGACAGACTAGAAAAAGTACAAAAGAGACCCGCAAGTATGATACCATGTCTAGACACCTTAGTTACAAAGATAGCTTGGATCACCTAAACATGTTTTCCATAAAGCGATGAAGGTTACGAGGTGATATGATACAAGTATATAAAAAATAATAAATGAGTTAGATAATATAGACTTCTACTCTCTTTTACAAAGGATCACAATGATAGGACAAGAGTCCATAGCCTTAAGCTTTTTCAGTAAAGATGTAAATCACAGTTAGTACAACATAGTTTTTCAAATAGAATAGTAAAATTCTGGAATAGCTCAGATGAAGAAGTTGTGAGTTCCCATACTTTGGAGACTTTCAAGAATGATGTTTTGCTAATAAGCCATCTTTGTCAATGTAGAGATTCAAGTTTATTACCACATCACCCCTTTAAAAAGACAACTGCCAATCATCCTGAATCAATTCAGGTCCATGAAACCAATTTTTGTTGGATTTTAGTAATTTACAGGATAATCCTCTTGTAAGAAAGTCTGCAGGATTTTGCTTTGTTGGAATGTATCTGAAAGTTATGTCCAAATTTTGTCTAGCCTCTTTAATGTCTCTTAATCTGATACGGGAAAGGCGATTTTGAGTTTAACTCAGCAGAGTTGATCCATGCCAAGCAGATTTGGTTGAACGTTGTGGTAATACAAATTTCCTGAAAGTTATTAATATTTTTAACTAGTTTATTCGTTAAGGGCGTTGCTTTTTATTCAGGCTTTACTCTTGGCCTATCTAAATTTTAGGCTTACTTCATTTTTTATTTCGCAGTCTTCTGAGTCGGGCCTACTTATTATTTATTATGATGAACTTTTGATTTCTGCTTCTTCTTCTCCCTTTCGGCCTGCAAAATTTGCGCGTATGAGTCCATATTTAACTGAGTTGAGTTAGACGTAACTGGAGTAGTCTAAGTAATAATGTTAAATTAGGTTTTCGGTGTTTTTCAGGAATAAATATAATTTTGTGTGCGTGTGTTTGTATATAGATTTAAGAATATGTTAATGGAACGAATTCTTTTGCTAAGCCAATTGTTTAGTGAATTTTTTAATGTTAATATTGTTTTAGTTGATTAATTCTCTTAAAGGTAAAAAGTTAAACGAAACAAGACCAAAAAGAACTTTTGAAAGCCACTATATATATATACACGGTATATATATATATATATATTATATATTATATCACGCATCTTAAATTTAGAAACTACGTGAAACCTGTAACAGATACAATAACATTTCCAAAATCAGTGATTTCGCATATATACATTGTATAATTCAGCTCAGTGAACACCAATTAAATAAGAATGACATTTGTAATTTAAACAAAAGCATAAGTTAGCAGAAAATCGGTCACATCGTATAACGTTGATAACATAATATTTAAAATTACAATAAACGGATTGTAGAAGGCGCAATTATGCGGTTGTGCCAAAAATTCCATTTTCTTTTATAAATATCCCTAGAAAACGTCGTTTATTGGGTAAGCTAACTAAAACAAAATCGAATTATGTTAACTTTGAGGAGTCTGTTTAAAATAATTCGCTCGTAATCATTTTATTTCTACTTAAATGTGTGTAATCAGTAGTTATCAGAATATATTTGGATAGTGTTTGTTAATAATAATAACTTAATGAGAGGTAATGTTTTCTTAAAGAATTTGTAGGTTTCAAAAGAAATTTTTAGTATCCCTGCGTTCAGAATAATTTAATTTTATTCCAAAAAGACTTTTTAAATATATAATTAGACTTTCTTTTAAACCTTTGACTGCCTTGTCAGCCATATATGGGTGACGTGGCAAAATCCCTATAGACCACGTCAAGAAGCTGTCATATTTTGAGGTAATGATAGTATTACATGTTATGAAATACCTTTTATGAAGATTGGCTTCGTTTTTAAACAGGTCTCGAAACTGGTACTTGATTGTGGAGTAAGTTAATGGCAAGTTTATACATGGAAGTGTGTATAGAGCAGATTACAGCGCTTTATAGCCGCAAAATAGTAACTTGCGAGCTAATTACATACTTTGCATTCTTATTTTTTTTAATTTGTTTCACGCTTTTGAGTTTTGATCCTTTGGAGGGGGGGGGGGAAGACGCTTCTTTTAATATACGAATTCCTATATATATTAATATCTTGCGTCGATCTCATAAGATCGTGTAATGACTCTGACTTTATGCGATTCCTATGCAAATTAGTATTGCGTGGGATAAGTATACTCGTCCTTGCTTATACCTTAAAGGTTTGCCTTGCAGAATATCGTGATGCATGTATGTTTATTTTTCATTTATCTAAATGAAAAAAAACTTTAACCGACTTTCTGTATTTAGTAATTTTAACACGCAAATTACCCAAAAAAATAGTTTATTATTATGAGCTTGTATATTATGCAAGAAGGTGTGATATATATATATATTTGATATTAATTTTTCAAAATTAACAAAAACATTTTGCCGACTGGTACTGGCATTTTTATTTAGTAATCCAGTATTCTTTGGGAAATATTTAAGAAAAAGGATTTAAAAGTTGGTTCATACCTAGACGGGTACAATATACGGTCTCACATTTAGCGAAAATTGTGATATTAATAATAATAAAAATAGGAATTAAGTAATAAAATGATTTATTTTAGTTGTGTAAAGAGTGTGTTTAAATTCTAATTATTTATTTAATAAACAGAATTTCTTTTAAAATAATTGGTTCTCTTTAAGGAGAAAATTCTAGCGAGTTAAAATAATTGGTGGTATTTAGCAACTCTCCCTAATATAAATTAAAATATATGGTGGTATTTAGCAACCAAATGGCTGAATAATATAAGGAATAATTAAATAAATATTGCTATCTGGCAACTCAGCAGCCGATTGGCTGAATAATATAAGGAATAATTAAATAAATATTGCTATCTGGCAACTCAGCAGCCGATTGGCTGAATAATATGAGGAATAAATAATTATTGCTATCTGACAACTCAGCAGCCGATTGGCTGAATAATATAAGGAATATTTAAATAAATATTGCTATCTGGCAACTCAACAGCCAAATGGCTGAATAATATATGAATTAATTTAATAAATAACGAATCTGGCAACTGGCTGAAGGAATAACTAAACACATGGCGCTATCTGGCAACTCAGCCAACTAGCTGATTAGCAACCTATAAGAGTCGGCGGAGGGCTGAAGGATCCCATATGAGCTCGATTTCCAGCCGAGTGAACACCCAACTCTGGGTTCCCACCTCTGGGTATCTCTTCCTATCTCTCTCTCTTTTTCTGCCCCTTTGGGGGGTTCAGCTTGGGGGAGAACTCCGCCTCCAAGTTGCATACCCCTTGCAATCCCATTTTGGGGTTGGCAACAAAGGTTGGCACTCCCCTTTTGGGGGGATCAGCATGGGGATAACTCCAGGTTGCATACCCCTTCCAGTCCCATTTTGGGGTTGGCAACAAAGGTGGTGCCTTGGCAACAAAGGGGGGTGGGGGTGGCACTTGTAATATTACGTAATATTTCTGCACTCTGAGCCTATATTACTTAAAGCGACTGCTGAATTCAAATTTCAGCCGCCGGACATGCGTGGGTGTCCGTGGGGGTATCACGTGACAGTGGGGCAGCCGCTGATCGGCTAATGATACTAACATGACTACACACGTCGAGATGGCGGGAGGTGGGCGACGGGCAGGTTTGACTAGTGAATGATGGAGACAAAATTTACTAATTTCAAAAATAAATATCTCAATAAATAGGAATTCCCGCCAAAATTAATATAGAAGAAAGTATTCTTGTTTTTTATCGCTCTCTCTCGCTGCATAAATATCAGTATAAAGTTTGGTGGATGTGTTCTACCGAATCTTAACCTATATAGTGTGTATATATATATATATATATTAATATATACAGTATGTGTGTGTGTGAGCCATTTTTCACGCATATAAAAGAAATTTTTAAAACACTAATAACTTACCACACAATTAATTTTTCCTGACTTTTCAATATCTCTCTCTCTCTCTCTCTCTCTCTCTCTCTCTTTGTGTGTGTAAGTTCTACCGAATCTTAACCTATACAGTGTGTATATATATATACAGTATGTGTGTGTGTGTGTGTGTGTGTGTGTGTGTGAGCCATTTTTCACGCATATAAAAGAAATTTTTGAAACACTAATAACTTACCACACAATTTATTTGGTGCTACTGTAGTATGCGGTCTACCGTTAAGTTTCTACTGTAGTATGCGGTCTACCGTTAAGTTTCTACTGTAGTATGCGGTCTACCGTTCAAAATATTTAAAAGGAATTGAAAATGAATTGAAAGGAATTTAGACAACTATATGCGGGCCACTCATCGGAATGAATCACCGACCCAATTTTGCATTCACGCTGAATGATTGGAATGAGAGTATTCCTATCTCGTCTTTGGACATAAAAATACCGGCAGTCTGAACCATTTTTTAATCCAAAAACCCAAGGTCCGTCGATTTGTACTCCATGGTTCCTATTATTTGTGACATCTGCATCTGTATCTTCAGAGAGAGGAGCACGATCACCAGTTAAATGTCTTCCTCGATTGTACTTACGTCGCCCAGCAAACCGTGCTTCGTCAATTTGTATAGGCTTCTCCTCAGTACCGGCCATTTGACCCCTAGTACGATATGATAAGATCACTCCGCAAACTTCGCGGCACATATTGAACCAGTCCGTGACAGTATGGCTTGATTTTCCTGTTAAAGTTTCTGTAGTATTTGCTGGAGTATCCATGACAAAATAGAACATCAATTCCAAGATCTCACATAAAGTTAGTTTGCAATTTGTCTTGCCATTCATATCACTATAATGAAAAAATTGGTTTCCTTTCCTGACTGAACGGGACGTTTGACATCCTTTACGTGGGCATCTAAGAATCGGTCGGTATTCACCTCCGCGGTCACGCTTCCGTTTTTCTTGCATTACAGTACCACATTTATGGCAAGGGTCTGCTTCTTGCACCGCATCAAGAAGATTATGTTCTCGTAAAAAAGAGACAGCAGCTTCTTCGGTAATGATAACATTGTGATATAATTCTTTGGCAAGCATTATGGGGTGTAACGCTTAGTATTTAATGCTGAGGTGGAGTAGTGTAACACTTAACGCGTCTGTTTATACTGAGATGGAGTAGCCTTTCAAGGTTACCATTTTGACTCTGGGTTTATTTTGTCATGCGCAGATTTAGGTTGGTTGGTCGGTATTTTGCTATGTAGACCACGCATAATTGCTAGACCGCATACTTAACGGTAGACCGCATACTACAGTACGCCCTTGATGATTGGTTAGGTTAAGTCGTGATATTTTCGTTAGTTTTAACGAAAATATCACGACTTAACCTAACCAATCGTCAAGGGCGTACAATTAACCTAATAATAAAATAATAAGAAGATAAGAAGCTATAATTAAAAGGTAGACCGCCGAATCGTAGGTAGACCCCATACTACAGTAGCACCATTAATTTTTTCTGACTTTTCAATATCTCTCTCTCTCTCTCTCTCTCTCTCTTTGTGTGTGTAACTTCAGCTATTACTTTGAAACTCATTTATAATTCTACTCTAAATTATTTTGAAAGAAAAAGTTATATATATTTTCATATTCATTTCACATGTACACTGATAACGCATAACTTTTCTATTCATTCTGGTTGAACCCTCCCTAATCTTCCAATAAAATCTGAAACACAGAACAAAAAGTACACAAAATCGACCAAGAATTATATATGTGTCTGTCTGTGTCTGTCTGTCTGTCTGTGTGTCATATATTTCTTTCCTGTTCTTCAAACTCTGGTAGATGAAATTATGCAAAATTCATCGCTAAACTTTCTTTCAGTATAATTTAAGTTTGGGCACTTTGCAACATTAATGATATATGTAGACATTCCTTATTAATAATTCATAACTTTTTTCGTTATTAATGAAGTCGAAACATTCATATAAATCTGTGGTTTATAAAGTAAACTTATCTGACTTCGTGTGATTCGTAATTCTGTGCAGAGATTAGATTTCATTTGAGTTACGAAACCTGCTAAATAAATAAATTTGGTTAATTCATGGCTTTAGTTTATCATTATGCGAGATAATGTAAATCAAGTTACTGTATATATGGGACATTAAAAATTAATGAAATAAGTCCTAAAATACAAGTTTAACATATTAGTTTCGAAGCGTTATGATTTCATGAACTGAGAGCAAATTGTGACACACTTATTTGAAGCAAGTGTCACACACACCACACACACACACACACACACACACACACATATATATATATATGAAAATTATTTCATGAAAGTAACACGTGAAAAATATTTATGATGAATAAAACCACGAAGGAAAGGAAACACAAAAAGGTGCTCAAGCGCTTTCGTCTAATGACATCCTCAGGAACACTGAAGTACATAAAAGGTTACGGCCTATATATAGGTTACAGAAAAAATAAAAATAAATAAATAACATATATACACACAAACATATATATATATATATATATATATACATACCTACATATCTACACACATATATATATATATATGCAATAAACGGAGAAGTAAAATTAAAAATTAAAGATTAGAGGATTAACAAAGAGGTATACAGATTTGTAAGGAAAAATATCGATTTTTAGCACAAGATCAAATGAATTAAAAATACAAATTTATACTGGAAATCTGCCCGGGTTTTAACACTTTGCCTTTTAGAGTCAAGTTTCGATATATATATAAATAAAATGACGATTAAAAGTTAATAAAGTAGCGTACAAGTTTACCAAAGATTTAGCGTCCTACCCTTTTTATCTAAATTTGTTTTGAAGGAATTCAAAACAATAGGATCGAGTTGAAAAAGACCTTTGCTTATGTTGAAGTTATAAGTTATTTGAAAGTTGGATAATGGCAGACTCAAGAATATTTCTATTGACAATGTTGCTAGAATGAAATAAAACTGAAGCATTATTCCAATCAATAGAGTGGGATAACTCTGACAAATGGACAAAAAGAGCACTGGACAACTGTCCTGTTCTAACGGAATATTGATGCTGTTTTGTACGTGTGTGCAAATCCTTTCCCGTCTGACCTATGTAAAAGGAATCACATTGTTTACACCCAATTTTATAGATAATGCCTGAATTATTGGTAGGGCTATTTTACTATGATATTTTTCACAATATTGTTTATATGAAAATACTACATTAATATCCAAAAGTTAAGTACATTAGCAATGCCTAAAAAGCCCGGAAAAATGGAAGTACTAAAATATTTTTTGACAAAGTACGAGTGTTATTATTGACACGATAGAAAGTTCGTTTTGCCTTGTTGAGACAAGATTCCATAAACGCAGATGGGTAACACAGATCACTTCCAAACTGAGGCAGCGAAGTGATAAAGGAGCTATAAGAAAAGTGACAAGGCGGCAGATATCTGTAATCAAGCGCAAAGTTGCAAAGCATCCATTGTCCTCAAGTAAAGAGGGTTTTGAGCAGGCTGGCATACATAATGTACCAAGAACATCTCGATGTGGAATCCTCCAAACAAATGGCAAGACGTGTAAACCTACAATTCAACAACCATTAACACCCAGGCACAAGAAGCAGCGTGTTGAATGTGCGCGTCAGTTCTGAAAACAGATTTTAATACTGTATTGTTCACCGATGAATGAAAAGCAACCCTTGAGGGGACTTTATGTTGGTCAAGAAGATGTATCGCTTACAGCCAATTTCTACCATCGAGATTAAGACGCCAACAAGGTGGTGGTGGTGGTGTCATGTTTTGTGCAGGATTGATAGGCAATGAAGTAGCTGTCCCATACAGAGTGCCTGATGGTGTAAAAATGAATGTCCAGTCTTACACAAACTTTCTAAAAGAAAACCTCATTCCATGTTAGAGATTGACCCTTAGCAATCCATCTTCTTGACCAACCACCAGATCCCTGAAGGGTTGCTTTTCATTCATCGGTTAACAATACAGTATTAAAATCTGTTTTCACGTACTGACGCACCCATTCAACACGCTGCTTCTTGTACCAGGGGATTAATGGTGACTGAATCGTAGGTTTACGTCTTGCCAATTGTTTGGAGGATTCCATATCGAGATGTTCTTGGTACATTATGTATGCCAGCCTGCTCAAAAACCTCTTTACTTGAGGACAATGGATGCTTTGCAACTTTGCGCTTGATTACAGATATCTGCAGCCTTGTCACTTTTCTTATAGCTCCTTTATCACTTCGCTGCCTCAGTTTGGTACCCTCCGCTACAAACTTGTTTACAGTTCGATAAGCCCTGCCAAACTGCTTCGCAATTTCAATAGATTTTATATTTTCAGCGAGTAACTTGACTATTTTTCGTTTCTCAGTTGGTGTTAAATCCTTCTTCTTACCCATTTTCACCATTTAAATCTGTAAATAGAATACTTGCTTAATAATTCGGAACATCATATTTTACATATTTTTCAATAAAAAGAAATAATTATTTTAATTATCAAAATATTTTATCGAAATGAATACCATCAGTGCTTCTATTATTTACTATAAATTTCATTGAAATCGGTGGAAAACTTTTGAAAACATTGGTGAAAATGCAATATGCTTAATAATTTGGAACGCAGTATAAAGTCATTTGGATATTCACTATACGTAAAGTTAATTAGTATTTTAAATGATTTATTACTTTTTATCCACCAAATAACCAAGTTTTTAATGTTCGAGGTCAGGCAAATTCGTATTTGCCTGACGACCTGCTGCTGTGCCAAATATATGCTATTATCTTGAATTACTAAACATTTAAAAACAATATTTGCATATCATACTGGCAGTTTGATATTTCTATATATTCTACTTTTGCATAGTACAGTAAATTTTAGGAAATTTAATGCATATGGAAAGTGTTCATTTTATATAAAATGTGTCACATCTGCGTCATGGCTGTCACATGGCTTAGCTCTCAGTGTGAGTTGCCCTTTATTCATGTTCTGTGTATCCTACCTTGTGAATTTTGTCATGAAATGTAATATAAACGTGTTTGTGTTTTGGGTAGCACAATTTGTAAATTTAATCATGGAAGCTGATATTATAAGGGATTTAAAATCGAGGCCATTTAGTAGAAGAAGCATCGAAGAAAAAACTGATAATTCAAAAAGATCGGCCTTTACCAGTTCTGGCGTGTAAAGTGGCCAATAGATCTTTTCAGACGAGTTGGTATTCTCAAATTGATTGGTTTGTGAAGTATTGACAATTAAAGCTTTATTGTTGGCCGTGCTTGTTGATTAAACCAAGAGAAAAAAAACAATCTTGGACTGATCAAGGCTAAAGTAGTGTGAAAAACATTTTGGGTGACAGTTCTGTTCACGCAAAATCTTTCATCTCACTTTAGCAATTTTAAAGCTTGGAAGTGTTTTAGAAAAACCAGTATTGAAAGTGAAATTAGCAGAACATATGAGATAGAAAGAGAAAATCACAATCAGAAAGTTGATGAAAATAGACAGTATCTGAAGCATTTAGTGAATGCTGTTTTATATTTAAGTAAGCAGGAATTAGCATTTCGTGGACACGACGACAGCAGTCCACAGTAATAATAAGGGCAATTATAGAGAGCTTTTAAGTTATTTTGCAGAGCTAGACAGTGTTTTTGGTAGTAGATTAATTGCCAATGAAGAATCTTCAGTTTTCTGGGTTGTCGAGTACTACACAGAATGAACTTATACCTTTGATTGATAAAAGTTATTGGTAACATTATTCACGAAGAAATCGAAAAAGGCTCCGTTTATTTGATTCAAGCTGACGAAACTACAGACGGTTCTGTTCAGTGTCATTTATCAATCATTATTAGATACCTTAATAATACGATATCAAGAGCGTTTTATGATTTTTTTCAATGTAAGTTAAAATATTCCACTTATTCCTTTTGTTTTGTAACGAAAATATAATAACTTAACCTAACCAATTGTTAAGGCGTACAGTTAACTGGACCTAACCTGGAAAAAAGAAATTGCGGGGGGAAAAGGAATAAGTGCCATATATATATATATATATGCTTGAAAGGTTTAAGCCTGAGTATCCACAAAAGCCTGGCGTCGCCCCGGATATATATATATATATATATATATATATATATATATATATATATATATATATAATATATATATATATATATATGGCACTTATACACTATTTTATTTTTTCGGTGTGACGGTTACACGTATTTCGATCGAAATCCGAATAAAAGTGGTATTACAGTAAAAATCCTACATTTAATTAGTTTTAAACGGTGCCGATATTTTGAGTTAATTCATAGTGCACAGTGGTATTTCTCTTTAAAAACTATAAAAAGTATAAGAAGGGACATATGTCAAAAAATAAATAAAAATGAAGCGGATTAATCAATACAGCATTTTCTCGAGTGTTTCTTTGTGAAACACTCGAAATTCCTACAAATACCCAGAATTATACCCCGCGGCCACAGTCGCGAGCACCAATCGGTGAGAATTACACAGCGTGCCACATCCACTATCCCCCGAAGTAACGGATACTATCGTCCCTCACTCAGCTTAAGTCAACTCCAGTACTTTCCATAATACCCTTTTTGAGTCCATTTTGTGAACCAGCGGCTACCCTCTATCAGTAACATGGAAATGGTAAGTAAATTCCTGCAACTCTGTGGTATCTGCAACAATGCAACAAACGAAGCAAACGCGATGAGGTGCGATCCCTGCCAGTTGCTTTTTGAGTTCAGATGCCTAGAATGGGAAGGTGAAAAAATCTCCCTCATAATGAACGCAAAGCAACTTAATGGGATAACATTATTCTGCGAAAACTGCATGACCGAAATAAACTCTTTTACGTTATTTAAAGCAGAAAGAGACTACGAGAAGAAAATAAAAGAGGAAAGTGTGAATAAAGAACAGAGGAAAACAGAAAAAACGAAGAAAGGCGAAGTAGAAATAAATCAAATACCGTCACACAAAGAGGCCGAAACCATACAGTATAAGGACAACAAATATTATAAGGGCAACGAAGGACATCAGTACAAATAGCACAAATAGGGAAAGACAAGCGGGCAATCAAGAAAACAGAGTGAAACTGTCCCCCAATAATGAGTAAAAAACAAAGGGCACGAACAAATATGGGGAAGGAATTATATGCAGATATTATATAAAAGATAATTGCAATTTATTCTATAATAATGGTAAGATTTTATATGTATGACTCGGTCAAATCTATAATAATGGTAATTTTAAATTCGGTGACAGCTGCAGGTTCTACCACCCGGACATCTGCAAGACTTACGCAAAATATGGAACCTGCAAATCCGGGAAAAAATGCTACGAACCCAAAGGACAAAGGACAAAGTTTAAAAGACAATAGGAATAACAATAACAATAAGAATAGCAATAGGAACAAAAAACGCGAACAAAAAAATGTTTTCAACATCGTAGACACGATACGGCTGCTAAATTTCATACAACGCATGCAGTTGACACAGCTGGAATCCCCAGAGTCAAACCACTTACCGGCAAGATGCTACTACAACAGGGAGGCGGAAACGGATCTCTCTCAGATGATCATAGGGCAAGGAAACAAGCGAGACCGAAGGACGAACTTGAAATGCACAAGGGGCAACGAAAAATAAAGAATATAAATACTGTCCTGGCTAATATTCAAGGAATGAGACCAAATCAATCACTCAACAAAGTTTCGTACCTGAAAGGATTTATGAACGAAACAAGGGCGGACATCGCAAGCCTCACAGGAACTCATTTAAGGAATGCCAAAGAAATTGTAAAAACTGCGAACATTGTATTGATAAGAAAGAGATAAATATAGAGAGTTTCAACTTACTAAGAGCGGATAGAACAGCGAGACGTAAAGGTGGCTGTGCTATATATGTACATGAAGTCATATGACAGGGACGGTAATAAGTAAATCAAACAGCTTTTGTGGAACTTCTAGCAGTGAAAATAGAAAAACTAAACGAAATACTGATGGTCATGTATAGACCTCCAAACTCTCAAACCTAAAAATTCTCGTATGCCATTGATGCCAGTATGCCAGTATGCCGTATGCCAGTAAAGCCTAAAGCTTAAGGGCCAAATTAAAAATAAAAAAAAATAAATAGTCGAGCTTCACAATTATTTATGTCATTGTAAAAATTGTAAGTTGTAAAAAGACTACTGTATTTATTTTATTATTAATAAAGGTTATTCTATTCTATTCTATTCTATTCTATCAGAAACCTAATAAAGGCTATAAATTTTCCATCCCCCAATATAATGCTCTATGGAGACTTTACCTTCCCATTTATAAAATACAAAAAGGTGGATAGGAATATATATATATATATATATACCAGGACCAGGGGGTCACAAGAGAAGACCAGGAGCAAGTAAAAATGTCGTTGGTTCTCACAAATGAGTTTCTACTGACACAGGAGATAACAGGAAATACAAAAAAAATAACTGCCTAGATCTGGTATTCATGAATAACACGAACTTGATTGTTGATATAATAATAACCCCAACTATTATCTCAGACCAGAACATAATTGAGATATCAACAAATATGGCGACAACATTAAAAGACAATACACATACTGAAGAAAGAAGCAAATCTGGGGCCTTTAATTTAAATTCCAAGACTATAAATTGGGAAGCAATCAGATCACACATGGCCCAAATAGAGTGGAGAACAGTTTTTGAGAATAAAACGAATGAAGAAATGCTAACAACCTTGGAATAAAAGACGCTGAGAATTTTAGAAAAATAGGCTCCGAAATCACAGCCAAAAGGAAAGAGGAGTTGGCTAGAGAGGCAAAAGAGAAGAATATTCCGCAAAAGAAAGAGTAGCAGCGAAGTTAGCTAATTGCAGAGACAACAGTGCCAGGAAAGTAATATCAAAAAACTGGAGAGTATCGATAAGGAAATACAAACCTGACTAAGGACCATACAGAGAGGGAAGAGGGAAAGGCCGTAGAAGCAATAAAGGAAAATCCAAAATATCATACTTCTATAGCTATGCGAAAGGGAAAACAAAAAGGCGCGCTACTATCGGGCCCTTAAGGAAAAGAAATAATGAACTAACCGACGATCAAAATAAAATATCTGAAACATTAAGAGCCCACTATGAATCAGTCTTCAGTACCCCAAAAAGTAATAAAGCAATACCTAACATAGATGCATTCTTTGAAGAAAAATTGCAAGGAGAGAGTATAACAGATTTTTATTTTACTTCTGAAGATGTAGCAAGAGCTATAGGACAAATGAAACAACATTCAGTTGCAGGTCTGGACAAATGGAACGCATTATTGATTAAAAACCATAAAAATGAAATTGCTACACCCTTAGACTGGATGTGGAGAAGATCTCTAGACATTGGAGAAATACCGAGCATCTTGAAAAGAGCAAACATTTAACCTATATATAAAGGAGGGGATACCTCTCAAGCAAAGAACAAAAAACCAGTGTCATTGACCTCCAACCTCACCAAAGTATTTTAAAGAATAGTTAGAGAGAAAATCTATTATTTCTTGGAGACACTGGAAAGATTCAACGAAAATCAACACGAACTCAGTAGTATGACCGCAAAAGGTTAGAGTGCAATGCAATTGCAAATGTTGATCAATGTTGCAAAGGGGGCGGGGTAATGTTGTAGGAGGTTATGCAACAAGGGGGAGGGGCTATACCCCAAGCTACAATGAAGGGGAATTCCCCCAGCAAGATGGAAGAGTCCACCTAACCTCTTTGAGGGAAGAGATGGGACGGCCTCACCCCCAAAGGGGTATACCTAACTTAAGAGAGGGAGAGAAAGGAGGAGGGTCTTTGGGGGAGAAGTTGGGACGGCCTCACTCCCCAAAGGAAAACCTAACCTAAGCCCTAACTTAACCCTTTGACTGCCATAGACCTATTTGTAGCCATTCTGAGGCAACTGCCAAAAACCTACCAGTAGTTGTTGGCTTTTTTACCTTTATTTTCATTTATTTATTCAAAATTATTTGATATATTATTAATTTTGCTTATCTTTGCAGTGTAAATACATTTTACATGTTTTAAATATATATATATACACACACAGGGTGTTTCAAAAAATGTATACACATTATAATAAAAAAATTCTTTATTCCAAAAAATGACAGTTCTTTTTTAGTCAGGATAAAATTGTTATCTATAAAAAAAATATATATATATTTTTGGAGACATTACTAGAGAAAATGAGGATTTATGGGTAACTAATTCAAGTTGATAGTGATTTTTTCGGCCCCCCAAAAATGTCGAAACTTAATTAAATTTAAGCCATTTTTCGGCGTGACGTAATGGCATAGAAAACGGATCCTGGCAGTCAAAGGGTTAAGAAGGATAGAGGGGTGTTCGCCTGGCTCCTGCCAGAGGCATAATGAGAGTTCATCCGAGCTCCCGCTGTCTTATAAGATCCTAATCAGCCAGTTGGCTTAGAAGGCTTCTTAGAAGGGTTAAATGGCTTTTTAAGGTGTACATTATTGGAGTTGAGTTACCAGATTGCGCTATTTATTTAATTAAAGCATATATTCTTGACAGTTGTCTTTCAGCCTTTTGGCTTAGCCCACCAGCTGGCTTAATCAGCCAGTTAACGTAGAAGACCTAAAAAGGCAGGTGTATAAATTAATTAACTTTTCAGCAGCCACATTGCGCTATTCAGATATTCTTCAGAGTTGGCTTAGAAATCCGTCAGTCGGTTTAGAAGGGCTAACCAGCCATTTGGTATACATATAATAGTGTCGTTTAGAAAACAACCAAAAGAATTAAATAAAACACCATTACATCATCCTGTTTATTTACACGAATTATTGGAATCAATTTCTCGAAGTATATAGAAAAAAAATATACGATCCTATAAAAACAAGGAATATATGGAATGAAAATTAATAATAATATAAGAAATACGAGAGAGGAATATGTATATAATCAAAAAATAAAAAATAATAATATAAAAAAAGATGGATATAATCATGAACATAGGACAGAAAATATAAATATACATATACATACATACATACATATACACCATACATACATACATACATGTATATACATAAATATATACATATACATATATATATATACATACATATGCATATACATACATATACATATATATACATATACATACATACATATATACACATATATACACATATATACACACACACACACATATATACACATATACACATATATATACATATATATATAATATATATATATATATACACACACACACAATTATATTAAAGAATTAAATATATTGAAAATAAATATACAGGGTGTCCCATAAGTTCGGCATCATAGGAGAAATTCATATTTTTCTATTTCTACAACCATAATTCATATTTTTCTCTTTCTACAGGCCATAATGTCTGTGAGCAAGGAAGAACGAATCCAGATAATTCTACTCATAGGAAATCGGAGTCAAAGAGAGGCCGCTGCTGAATTTAACAGACTGCATCCAGACCGCGAGCCAATAACACAGAGTTGTGTTAGCAGACTTGTTGCAAAGTTTAAGGAAACAGGATCAATAGAAGATAAACCACGCAGTGGACCTTCAAGGAGGTCCACTGACGATGATACAGCGACTGCTATCCTGGTTCATTTTAACAGAAGTCCCAATAAGTCTCTTTGGCGATTGTCCGCCGCAACAGGAGTGTCGAAAAGTAGCATCCATCGCATTCTTCACGCTCACAAATGGCATCCATATATACTTCAGATCCTACAGAAATTAAGTGAAGATGATCCCGACGGGCGGACGGAATTTTGTGAATGGGCTACGGAACAATATGCTCGGGATGCCAATTTCCCGTCCACCATTCTGTTCAGGGACGAGGCTGTTTTTTATGGAAATGGTGAGGTAAATCGACAGAACACCCGCTACTGGTCTCAAAACAACCCTCACTGGTATACCTCTTCAAAGGAACAAGGTGCATCTCGGGTGAGTGTATGGTGTAGCATTTGGAAGGATCGCATCATAAACCCTCTTTTTCGATGAACATGTCACTGGAGGCACCCACCTACGTATGCTCAAGGAAGAAGCATTTCCCAGTGTCTTGAACGAAGAAGGAAATTTCCCAACATGGTTCCAGCAAGACGGCGCTCCTGCACATTACAGCACCCAAGTAAGGGAATACCTGTCCCAACAATTCCCTGGTCATTGGGTAGGACGACGAGGGCCTGTGGAATGGCCAGCTAGAAGCCCGGATCTCACGCCACTAGATTTTTATCTCTGGGGCCACTTGAAAGCGCTGGTATACGCAGAGAAAATTAGGAGTGTTGAGCATTTGCGGCAGCGCATTATTGGGGAATGTAACACCATTACTCCTGACATCATTCACCGTGTGCTTGCTGACTGGGTATCACGTCTGAATTTGTGTGTTGAAAACAATGGTGGACATATTGAGCACGTTCTGTAAATAAAATCTTTTGTTTTGCCTTTTTTTATCATTTTTTCTATGATGCCGGACTTATGGGGCACCCTGTACATCAAAATATATTCTTTCTACTGCGTTTAACTAAAATACTAAACTCGCACGTAATCGAGTCTACAGTCACATCACTATTGCTCTTTACACTACGCAGTAAATACGATTTAACATTATTTCACCGCTCAAGGTGTGCGGGCGCATATACTTGATGTAAATGGCCTTCATATCGTTCAATACTATTTTTGTGCCCACTTTACATTCGGTTGGCAAGTTATCTTTAAACACGGATAGAATACAATCAAAAGCACGCACGAAGAGGGTATCGTTAGCAACCACATCAGTATTAAATACAAGTTTATAAACACTCCTTTCCAATCGAGGGTTTTTTCTTACCGACCTGAGCTTTTCAATCGTGAACTCTTCTTCACAACGCATAGCAGCAATTGAAATAATCTTCCAGGTCGTAACGAAAGCTGCTCATTATATAGAGGTACAATTCTTCAGGGTGAACAGTGTAGGCGAGCTCTGCCCTGTACCGCTCAAGTCCTTCGTACCAAAGTTCATGATATTTCGAAGTCTAAACCTTTTAAATAAGCATCCAGCTCTAGACCATTCTCGCCCTGCTCATTCTACATTCGATAAATCCGTCGAGCAGAGCGGTGTATGAGTATTCAAGAACCGTTATGAATACACAAAGTACAAACAACGGCATATGAGGGGGCATCGTTAATCTGTTCCCTTCTTGCACCTACAGGTATTTTAAATGGTCCTCACCCCACTTCTCACCTGTCACGAAGACTCTATTCATCTCCTCAATACTTAAATAAATAGCATTCCGTTTACCAGAGTTTGCTTTTCTACAAATCATTTCAAGTACATAGTTAATGGCACCGGGTTCACGCTTGAACACACGCAATGACTTCTTCACGGACACATCGTGCGAGGCATTGACAATGCTTCTCAAAGGAAGTTCCATCGTATTCGAGGAGTGCACGTTCAGTCGGTTCAAGCTCTGAGATGACTATGGGCCAGTGGGCAACTGCTGGGCGGATCGGCTCGACGGGGAGGCGAGTCTCAGCATAAGCTGTTGAATCGTGTACGGATTTGTTCTAGCATGAATTATACGAGTACTTATGTCCATTACACCGGGCAATTTTCCAACACATCGGGTAATTTCAGTTTTAATGTTTTATGCGCACTAGACGTTCTCCACACATTAACAATCCGGTGCAGTATTTGAGAGTAACATGTGACCGTATTTACCGGTTTTGTTTAACAAACGATACTCGTCTCTAAATTCTATTAAAAACTCACACAGTCCTTTAGCCACAACCTCACTGCGAACTTCGTCATGATATATATGAATGTAGTGGTAAAAGTACTTTAGCTTGTCCATGATGACAAGGTTCACATTCTCAGCCACAGGGTATGCGTACTCGGTATGATGCAGCATGACATAATACCGCCTGTCACACCACTCATTAACAAGATCCATTATCCAGATCCGTTGCTTCTCTTCTGTACGCATTGTTTCTTTCACCTCATGGTATATGTACGCTTTTATACAATTTAGCCCTACAACCTAGTCCATTACATCGCTTGTGCTGCGAAATCCGGCAATAACCTGGCCAGAATATCCATAAAGTATTTGAACATCATGTTCCTTCGCGCGATTCAATGTAGCCTTAAAAGTCTCAAAGGAGGGTAGGGTAGGTCGTCTTTCAGTCTTCACCACATCTTCCGACTTTACCGAATACCACTTCATAAACGTCGAACACGCAATATGAAAAGTAGCCATTAATGAGTCGTTAACTTTGACTCGTTGAAGGATCTAGTGTTCTTGGAAGATGAGGATAAAAATCCACCCCAACTGACTGGGGACACAATTTTCGGAAGCAGAAACTAGGGTGTGTGAAGGAACTTAGAGGCACGAAGGTATGTCGTAACACTTATAGGAAACATTACCAGGTGCCTGTTACCTATGATACCATACCCTTTGGATACCTTAATCCTAGATTGTTTATATATTATATATATGTATGTGTGTGTGTTGTTAACGATATGTTTATTTATTACGTATATTTGTTTCAATTAGGGTTTCATTTTCTCCTTTGTGTGCGTGCGTGTGTACAATCCCAATCTCCGCCCACTATGAGCTCGATCATGTGACTCCTGCTACTACCTGGGCATATCTCTACCCCGGCGTGCTCAGTTGACCCCTGCAAACCCTGGAGCTCAGACGTGCATTTTCTCACGTAGACGAAAAAATAGTGATGGCTACTTTTCATATTGCGTGTTCGACGTTTATGAAGTGGTATTCGGTAAAGTCGGAAGATATGGTGAATACTGAAAGACGACCCCACCATCCTTTGAGAGTTTTAAGGCTACATTGAATCGCTCGAAGGAACAAGATGTTCAAATACTCTAAGGATATTCTGGTCAGGTCATTGCCGGATTTCGCAGCACAAACGATGTAATGGACTACGTTGTAGGGCTAAATTGTATAAAAGCGTACATATACCGTGAGGTGAAAGAAACAACGCGTAAAGAAGAGAAGCAACGGATATGAATAATGGGTCTTGTTGATGAGTGGTATGACAGGTGGTATTATGTCATGCTGCATCATACCGAGTACGCGTACCCTGTGGCTGAGAATATGAAACTTTTTATCATGGACAAGCTAAAGTACTTTTACCACTGCATTCATATATATCATCACGAAGTTCGCAGTGAGGTTGTGGCTAAAGGACTGTGTGAGTTTTTAATAGAATTTAGAGACGAGTATCGTTTGTTAAACAAAACCGATAAATACGGTCACACGTTACTCTCAAATACTGCACCGGATTGTTAATGTGTGGAGAACGTCTAGTGCGCATAAAACATTAAAACTGAAATTACCCAATGTATTGGAAAATTGCCCGGTATAATGGACATAAGTACTCGTATGATTCATGCTAGAACAAATCCGTAAACGATTCAACAGCTTATGCTGTGACTCGCCTCCCCGTCGAGCCGTTCCGCCCAGCCGTTGCCCACTGGCCCATAGTCATCTCAGAGCTTGAATCGACTGGACGTGTACTCCTCGAATACGATGGAACTTCCTTTGAGAAGCATTGTCAATGCCTCGTACGATGTGTCCGTGACGAAGTCATTGCGCGTGTTCAAGCGTGAAACCGGTGCCATTAATGCCATTAACTATGTACTTGAAACGATTTGTAGACAAGCAAACTCTGGTAAACGGAATGTTATTTATTTACGTGTTGAAGCGATGAATAGAGTCTTCGTGACAGTTGAGAAGTGGGGTGAGGACCATTTAAAATACCTGCTGGTGTAGGTGCAAGAAGAGAACAGATTAGCGATGCCCCCTCATATGCCGTTGTTTGTACGATGTGTATAAATAACGATGAGCCATGCATTGATATACGACTGATGTGGAAGAATGCATCTGATAATAATGTTCTTGTCCCTACGCGAAACCGATTTATCCTCGACAGAATGATGGAAATCGTCGGATTCCGCAAGATGAAGCGTATATGAGACGCTCGTGTTACGGAAATGATTTATTTTGACACGGTTCTTGAATACTCATACACCGCTCTGCTCGACGGATTTATCGAATGTAGAATGAGCAGGGCGAGAATGGTCTAGAGCTGGATGCTTATTTAAAAGGTTTAGACTTTTCGAAATATCATGAACTTTAGTACAAAGGACTTGATCGGTACAGGGCAGAGCTCGCCTACACTGTTCACCCTGAAGAATTGTACCTCTCTATAATGAGCAGCTGTCGTTACGACTTGGAAGATTATTTCAATTGCCGCTATGTGTTGTGAAGAAGAGTTCACGATTGAAAAGCTCGGGTCGGTAAGAAAAAACCCTCGATTGGAAAGGAGTGTTTATAAACTTGTATTAAATAATGATGAGGTTGCTAACGATACCCTCTTCGTGCGTGCTTTTGATTGTATTCTATCCGTGTTTAAAGATAACTTGCTATCGGAATATAAAATTGGCACAAAAATAGTATTGAACGATATGAAGGCCATTTATATCAAGTATATGCGCCCACACACCTTGAGCGGTGAAATAATGTTAAATCGTATTTACTGCGTACTGCAAAGCAATAATGATGTGACTGTAGACTCGATTACTTGCGAGTTTAGTGTTTTAGGTAAGCGCAGTAGAACGAATGTATTTTGATGCATATTATTTTTAATATATTTAATTATTTAATGTAATTGTGTGTATATATATATATATATATATATATATATTTCCTGTACTAACATGTTGATGATTATACTCCATCGTTTTGTATATTATTTTTATTTAATATATTTAATATTATTTTCAATATATTTAATTATTTAATATAAATGTGTGTATATATATATATATTTCTCCTGTATTGTTATATTGATATTTATACTCCATCGTTTTGTATATTATTATTTTTTATTTTTTGAATATATATATATATTCCTCGTTTGTATAGGATTGTATATTTATTTTCTATATACTTCGTGAAATTGATTCCAATAATTGTCTAAATAAACAGAATGATTTAATGGTGTTTTATTTAATTCTTTTGGCTTTATACCGGGTGTACATGAAGTCAGGATCTATTTTTGTGAAGCACTTGGAAATTATATGGAATTCAATCATAAAATGATAAAGTGGTAACATTTATTAAATAATTAAGAGTAGGATTCGACGTGACGCCCATCAGTATCCCTGCACAGCTGAAATCGTTCCGCAGCATTTCTAAACACATTCTGGAGCATTTGCGGGGTTATGTTATCTGCAGCAGTTCGTATACGTGTACGTAAGTTTTCAAGATTCGTAATCTTCGTCTGATAGACGTGCGATTTGATAAAACCCCATACAAAGAAATCTAAAGGGGTTAGATCTGGTGATCTCGCTGGCCAAGGTCTGTTGCTTCCGCGTCCGATCCAGCGATTTGGAAAACGTCCATTTAGATAATCCTGAACAATTCTGGCATAGTGACAAGGAGCACTATCATGTTGATAGACGACGGGAATAGGATTGTTAGTACCGTCGTCTATCAACATGATGATGCTCCTTGTCACTATGCCAAAATTGTTCAGGATTATCTAAATGGACGTTTTCCAAATCGCTGGATCGGACGCGGAAGCAACAGACCTTGGCCAGCGAGATCACCAGATTTAACCCCTTTAGATTTCTTTGCATGGGGCTTTATCAAATCGCACGTCTATCAGACGAAGATTACGAGTCTTGAAAATTTACGTACACGTATACGAACTGCTGCAGATAACATAACCCCGCAAATGCTCCAGAATGTGTTTAGAAATGCTGCGGAACGATTTCAGCTGTGCAGGGATACTGATGGGCGTCACGTCGAATCCTACTCTTAATTATTTAATAAATGTTACCACTTTATCATTTTATGATTGAATTCCATATAATTTCCAAGTGCTTCACAAAAGATCCTGACTTTATGTACACCCGGTACCTATATAAACGATATTATTATTTAATTATATGTATACCAAATGGCTGGTTAGGCCTTCTAAACCGACTGACGGATTTCTAAGCCAATTTGAATAGCGCAATGTGGCTGCTGAAAAGTTAATTAATATATACACCTGCCTTCTAGGTCTTCTACTTTAACTGGGGGGTTAAGCCGACTGGCGGATTAAGCCAGCTGGCGGGCTAAGCCAACTGTCAAGAGTATATGCTTTAATTAAATAAATAGCGCAATCTGGCAACTCAACCCTAATAATGTACAGTGCTTACAAGAAGTCTCGCGCCTCTGTCTCGTCCCAAGCTAGTCTGTTAGATATAAAATGGGCGGTCCTTATGGCAGCGGAGGTGTATTCGGATAGGTGCACATAATTGCTCTAACTCCATCAATGACGTCCACATTATCATTGTGTTGATCACTCTATCTATTTATATATAGAGACATACTGTATATAGATATATATAGATTATGCAGGGGATAACGTGTCTCAGTCCCAGCTATGGTAGTTGTCTTACAATTAACAGTCCCAAGTGCAAGTTACGTTAACACCTCCACATAAACTACCCTGGACTAAAATAACATAAGTGAAGCCCTTACCCACAAACCATTTAAAAGCGCTCTCTCTCTCTCTCTCTCTCTCTCTCTCTCTCTCTCTCTCTTCTCTCTCTCTCTCTCTCTTCTCTCTCTCTCTCTCTGCCTTCCGCTCTACTCCAAATCCTTTTCTCTTAGTGACCTCTTAATACAAACTAATCTATCATATTTTGCGACTTTTTAACTCTGGTAGGATTCAATTCTATTCCTATAGTGTAAGATACTTAAATTCATGTCTGTATTATGCCATATGATGTGTGTAATAAATAATCATTTTTAAATAGTTGGAGCGTTCAAAGTCATCTGTAATAATCTATAGACTACCCCTCAAGACCACTCTCAACACTTAGATTCCCCTAACACACAGGCGTCTTCAAGTAACATGAATGCGTAGAGATCTAAGGTGTTAGATTCCATATTATATAATTTATGTGCTAGGTTTAAGAGCGCTGGCATTGAAGGATGGATGGAAGGGACAGTAAAAGCGATAATAGGTTTAATGAAGGAAGTGGAATGAGGATGGAGGTAAGCGTTGCTATGTCGAAGGAAACGAGGTTGGGTGGGGAATTACGAAGGGAGGAGGAAATGCTAAACACAAACTCAAATATTTATTTTAATGCCCTAGACCTAGAAAGACAAAGAGCAAAATACCTTAAACTAACAATGAATTCACAGAAACAGAAGAGTCTGGTCTTAGACGCACTGATAGGTTTAACGTATGTGGCTAGAGGCCGCCACTCAGAATTACCACTACTATCTAAGTCATAATAAGGTTATTTACTATGACAGAGTAGTCACGAGTAGGTATGGAAATAAAATATGATTATACTGGCTGACTATATTCAGTTGGGATATAAAATATTTCTGACAATCTTTGGATCCTTGGCTTTTAAGACGAATTTTTTATGCATATGTTCAACAAAATAGGAAATTGGCTGATTATTATTACCATTCGAAGGGTTGGTACCCTTCACAACCGAAATCAATTTCAGAAGGGGTGCATGGTATCCTCATTTCCTTCATCGGTATGAAGCAGAAAACTCAATCGCTACTTTGCCGAGGTCTGGTCCTCCGCGTTCAACATCTCAAGAGGAAGATGCTGCGATTGTTAATCATGCCAGAGAGCATCCGTTTGTTCCAGCGACGCATATTTACAGACACCTGAACCTTCGTTGTAGCGCAAATACAGTGAACAACAGACTTCACGAGGCAGGGTATTTTTCTTGCCGTCCAGCTATAAAACCTGCATTGACGATTGAGCATAAAGAGGCGCGGATGGGATTTGCCTTGCAATACTTGCCGCAGGAGGAAGAATTCTGGAGAAAAGTTGTGTACTGTGACGAAAAAACATTTTCAACAGATAGTCTTGGTTCCCTGCATTGTTGGAGGCAGTGCGGAAAACGCTATGAAGAAGGAAATGTTTTCCCGAGCAAACGTAGTGGTCACATCAATCTCGGTGTGTGGGGTGGAAGTCTGGCTATGGTGTCGGAGAATTGACTCAAGTAGATGGACGCTTTACTGGACAGCAATATTGCCAGATACTGGAAGAGGTGCTGCTACCCAGTGTTCGTGCGTATCTGGTTCCAGCACCGGAACCATTTACTTAATGGAAGATAACAGTCCCATTCATAGGAATAACGTTGTGAGAGCGTGGTACGAAGATCACCCAGAGATTATTAATCTAATTCTGTCACCACGTTCTCCTGATTTGAATCCGATTGAAAACGTTTGGGCAATAATGATTAACGAATGGGAGCAACGCAATGAAAGAACATTTGAAGCACTTTTAGCTCACACGAGGAATAGTTGGAAGAGCTGACGCCGAACACCAAACATTCCCTACAATCTGGCCTCTTCTATGCCGCAACGATTGCAAGAAATTATTGATGCTGGAGGAAGCTATACGAAATACTGATGTTAAAGCCATCACGTAAATGTGTATCGAATATATATTTATGTTAATATAGAATTTTATTCTATTTTTATGCTTGCCATCTATAAAAGTATATATTGTGACCATGAAAGAACTTTACTTATCCTTAGTTAGAATCTTTTCTTGCAATGTCTACGCTCGTGGAGATGATAATATATGCATTGTTGAAACAAACTATGAGAAGGTAATAGTTTCAGGAAAAAAATAACAACTGGCAACATCGGTGCTCTTCCAATACGTGCTCTACAGTAAAATGTACATTCCAATATGTGCTAACTAACGAAAATATCACGACCTAACCTAACCAATCGTTAGGTCAATTGTACGCCCTTGACGATTGGTTAGGTTAGGTCGTGATATTTTCGTTTGTTAGCACAAATTGGAATGTAAATTTTACGGTAGAGCACGTATTGGAAGAGCACCGCAACATCGAGGTCATCACATGTTTATGGGAATTGTCATATGATATGCTACCAATAAACTCTTATATACTACTATATACAGTATACTATATTACGTAATAATTACGATGAACAAATCAAATGCAAATTCCTCTGATTCACGGCCCACCAGTCTTGCTTTAGACTAATCACTTTCATAAGATGGAATAGGTTTAACATAGTTCGTTTAATAGGTTACCACTTAAAACAATGGATAAACTATCTATTAGTGAGACGACCGTGACTTTCTCGAAATGCGAGCGCGTGAGAGGTTCACTGAGGAATTTGGTCATTAGATTCTTCACGTAGGATATATATCACAAACAACAATATTGACAACAATTCCCAACAATTACTTAATATCAATAATTGCATTTGAGCAAATAATTTAGACCTGCGTCAAAATAACTTAGGTATCATGCCATCATTTGGGATATTTGCCGAATTAGTCGTTCTCTATAGTCTACAGTATATATTGAGACGGTACAATGTAACGCCCAGCTAATATTATGATGACTAGGATTGCTCCATAACCATCCTAACATCCCGAAACTTGCTCCATTCTGCTTCTTAATCATTTGTATTTTAAACACTAAAATGTAGCAGAAGTGACGTAATAATGGACGTCATTGATTGTGTTAGAGCAGTTATGTGCACCAATCCGAACACACCTCCGCTGCCATAAGGACCGCCCATTTTATACCTAACAGACTAGCTTGGGACGAGACAGAAGCGTGAGACTTCTTGTAAGCACTGTACACCCGAACAAGCCATTTACGCTTTCTAAGAAGCCTTCTAAGCCAATTGGCTGATTAAGCCAACTGGCTGATTCGGATCTTATAAGACAGCGGGAGCTCGGATAAATTCCCATTATGCGTCTGGTAGGAGCCAGGCGAACACCCCTCTCTCCTTCTTAGATTAGGGCTTAGGTTAGGTTTCTCTTTGAGGCCGTCCCAGCTTCTCCCCCAAAGACCCTCCTCCTTTCTCTTCCTCTTTTAGGTTAGGTATACCCCTTTGGGAGGTGAGGCCGTCCGATCTTCTCCTCCAAAGAGGTCAGGTGGACTCCCCGAGCTTTCTTGGGGAGTTCCCTTTCATTGCAGCTTGGGGATAACCCCTCCCTCTTTTTGCATAACCGCCTCCCCTTTTGTTGCTTAACCTCTTGCAACATTCCACCTTCCCAACATTGATGAACATTTGCAATTGCATTGCATTCTAACATTTTGCGGTCATACTACTGATTCCAATCAGGAAGATCATGCCTATCACAACCTATAGAGCACTATAACTTTATCCTAGATGCGCTTGAAGGCAATGACAACAAAGATGTCATATACACGGATTTTGCTAAAGCTTTCGAAAAATGTGATCATGGTATAATAGCACATACTGTAAAACGAAATATATGGGAATAACAGGCAAAGTGGTCAAATGGATCTACAACTTCCTCGGAGAACATTTACAGGTCAAAATTCAAGGTATATCATCATCAGAATCGGAAGTACGCAGGTCAATACCACAAGGTACAGTACTGGACCCACTCCTGTTCATTTTCATGCTAACAGACATAGACAGTAAAGTAAACAGCAACAGTACATTAACATTCTTTGCAGACGATACAAAGATCAGCAGAAAAACATGACATTTAACCGAGAAATTTCAGCTCTTGAGATATGATAGAAATGAGGAACTTAAACAGATGGCATATTATGCTCCAGATAGACAAAAAATTCAGAGAAGCACGAAAACGATCGATTTGGAGGCTATAATGACCGATGATGCGAAATTCGACACAAAATTAGATAGTGATAAACAAAGCAAAAAGAGTCGCGGGACAGGTACTAAGAACATTCAAAAGGGACAAGACTGTAGTGATTCCCCTGCTAAAAACATTGATTATCCCAGAACTTGAATAATGTCATTCTTGACGTCTCCATATAAAAAAGAAAAAAACTAATAAACTAGAAGAAACTCAGACATTTCACATCAAAGATTGATGGCAGCAAAGAGCTCAACTACTGGGAAAGACTTCGTAAAGTAAATTTGTGCTCTCTAGAAAGGAGAACAGAGAGGTACACCATAATCTACATATGCAAACTGGCCGAAAAACTGGTACCAAACCTCAAACTAAACCCAATTACCATTCAAACAACGCTGGAAAATAGGAAAGGCAGAATGTGTAGTGTTCCCAAATTAAAGGCCCGACAAGGGACCGCTTCAACACTGAAGAAAATAGCTTGGTTGTGAGGGAGTCAAGATTTTTTAACCAGCTTCCAAAGGACCTCAGAAACGTGACAGGGGTCAAAGTTGAATCTTCAAAAGAAGACTAGATGCCTGGCTCAGGACGGTACCAGATGAGCCAGGTGTACCTGGCTATGTGCGGTGGAGAGCGCAAGAGAACAACTCGCCTAGAGGCGGGGCCAACAGCTTGAGACCAACAGCTTGAGACCAACACACGGAACATCAACGAGGTTAACAAGGTATATACACTGTATATACTTCGGGAGGTGATAGTATCGGTCATTGTGAGAAAAAAAGTTCATATGAACATGTGTCTAATTCTGAATGGTTGAATCTACAAATACAAAAGCATTGTTAATGGGAATTAAGAAAGAGAAACCAATTACTGTTTCTAACATTTAATATTTAAACATTGGCATTTTGAGTGGTATCAGATACAGAAATGACAAATTTGTTACAGTTTACAATACCTTTTCGAAAATCCCACCGTCAACCTCAATGCACTTTGCAACTCATGTGCGAAGATCGCGTGTTGTTCGTCTGAGTTGATCTTGACGTTCCTTTATGCGGGCAGCAGCATCCAAAATGCGCGCGAGCAATTCGTCTCGTGTATCCACCTTTCTTTTGTAAACTTGACTTTTCATCTACCCTCACAAACAATAATCTAGCGGAGAGAGGTCTGGAGACCTTGGTGGCCATTGAATGGGACCACCGCGGCCGATCCATCGACCAGGGAAAGTTTTATTTAGGTATTGCATCACCAGACGGGTAGAATGTGGACGAGCTCCTCATGCTGAAAGTACATACCAGCGCGTGTAGCCAGAGGAACATCCTCCAATAGTCCTGGCAATTCATTTTGCAGAAATTCTAGGTAACTTTGTCCTGTAAGACGATTCTTTAAAGTAACAGGGCCAATCAGCTGATCATCGATGATACCGCACCACACATTGGCAGAGAAGCGATGTTGAAAATTTGTTTCCACAGTGGCATTTGGATTTTCGTCTGACCAACGATGAGAGTTACGAGTGTTGTTGATACAGTCACGGGTGAAAGTAGCTTCATCGGTGAACAGTATTAATCGAAGCAATCGGCGATTAGCATTTACCCAATGACAAAATTCCAGTCGCATGGCAGCGTCTCCTGGTTGAAGGTGTTCCAATCTCACGCAATGTGTTGAAAACCCTGGTAAACACTCTTCGATCCGGAATTCTGCGGTTCGGAAACCGTCGACGGTATTCAGCAACAGCAGCTGTTGCATTCCATCGCAAAAACCGTAGACATACACCATATCTGCATATTCGCATGTGTGAGGTGTGTGGCATTCTTAAACTGCATCAAACACCAAACAATGTCACTCACAACAGTCAGCTGTCGATTGTCTTATGTTACATGCTTACATTACAGCTTACATGGCTCAAGTTTATAGGGGAGGGAAGGGGAGGAAGAGCTGCGCGCATCAGATTTAAACATCTCTATCTCCGTAACCATTCAGAATTAGACACATGTTCATATGAACTTTTTTTCTCACAATGACCGATACTATCACCACTCGAAGTATTGACCTTTCCTCGTGAGACACCCTGTATATATATATATATATATATATATATATATATATGCAGCTACCGCTTACCCTGTGGACGACACACCCGCCGCACGCCTCTGATATATATATATATATATATATATATGTGTAGAGGCCACCGGAAATCCGTTCCTCGTCGTTCTCAATCAGTCATGGAATCAAAACAAAGCTATACACGTGAGCATGAAGCAGGCCCACAGGAAACACAGATTTTGTGGTATTTCCAGAAACGACCACCAGAGGACGTCACCAAGGCCTATAAAATGCAGTTTCTTTCTCAAATCACTCTCACTTTCCATTTTCTCGTTTTGGTCGTCACGTCTCACTCTCAGCACCTTTAGCAGTAACACCACTCGTCACGCCACCCGCTCTCCTTCGCCGGAGAGCGGCCCGCTGTTCTCTCAAGGCTTCGGTTGAGCATACACAAAGTCTGTCATCAAGTAAGACCCTCTACAATTTCATCCTGCATGAAGCAACTTCACTGCGGCAGGCGTTTCCGTTGGCCCCCTTTTCAACAAATCTCTACCGGCCCTCAACACTCATCCTCCCGCCGTCAAGGCCAGTCCGCCCGCAGAAGCATTCCTTCGAAGCCCAGGTCCGTAAACCTTCAAGTAGGCTACAAGCCAGAAGCCTACCTTTGCCTTCGTGTTTAGCAATTCCAGCGTTCCCTCCACAGTGTAACCGCAGCCTCGCGAATAGGCTATACCCAAAAGTGTACGCAAGCAACCGGCAAACTAACTCTCTCATTACGACTGCGGTAGGCCTGTACAATTATTTTACCGTATTCAATTATCTTACTGTATTTGTATCCGTTTGTTTATTTGCTCATTTATGCATTTCATTTTACTGACCTAATCCATTTATTGTACCGTACCGTACCTTACCTTCATTACTTATTCTGTGTTTACCTCGGCATATCTCATTAGCCTATCTGAATTAGTGTACTTACTTAACAATTAGACTGTATAACCATTTCTTATTGCTAATACTCAGTCATCTTTAGCATAATATAAATGCCGTTATAGAATTGTTAATCACTATAATTAGGAAAATAAATCAATTATTTGTTCACAGTGATTAACAATTCAATAACGGTATTTAAACACAAAAGAACAAAGTAATTTCTCTATCCTTATTAAATATTGTTTGTTTGGCTGTAGGCCAAGCTGGTGACCCTAATTATTCATTTCAATTTAATTCAGTAATTATAGTAAGCCTACTTTCTTAGCCACATCAAATTTGTGATCCGTAGGCCACTATACCATATGTCTCACAAAAAAGTACACCCAACTTTAGATTGTACTAACTCCTCCAAAAAATGAGATATTTTGGATCTGTTTGTTTGATTTAATATAGCAAATTATTCTTTGTTAACGTTCAAATTTATTCATGTTTAAACGATTTAGTGTTTAAGCATCTGCTTTTAACTGAAGGGTACAGCAAAATGGGTTGCGCGGAATGATCATTTCTCCCAGCCAGATAGCTCCTCTTGCTTTAACCAATGTGCTACTTTTTACGTCGAAGGATATTGCAAATATTTTTTTTAAATAATTCGAACTTTTGTATCTAAGATACGAGTCATACATATAAATGAAGAATCTGAATTACTAAATTTATAAATAACTTTGAAACCCTTATCATGCAGTTTACACGAAGGCAGCGCGTTCTCATGGTCACAACTTATCTGCAAACTAAAAGCTTAAAACAAGTTCAGAATACCTTCGAACTGCAATTTCCCGATAGAGCTTCTCCAACTAAACATACAATTTTGAAGAATGTTCGGAAATACAAAGAAGAAGGAACGGTCCTCAATTTGAACAAAGGACGTTCAGGCCATCCGAAGACGGCAAGAACAGACGAGAACATTCAGCATGTTCGGCATTTATTAGAGAGACATCCAAAAGTGTCCACCAGGCGAAATGGTACAGAACTCTCACGCATGTCATTTCATCGAATAGTTCGTGAGGATTTGAATTTGTACCCATACAGAATGGAAATTCGACATCAACTCATTGAAGGAGATCTACCTCGCCGCCTAAGATTTGCCCAGTGGTTTCTTGAAAAACCAGAAAGATTCACGGAACAATTAGTGGTTGGAGATGAGGCGGCCTTTTTTATGAATGGTCTAGTGAACAGACAAATCTGCCGTCAGTATGCACCAAAAAATCATCCACCTGACAATCATATCTACGAAAAGAATAACTCTAGACAAAAACTGTCTCTCTGGGTAGGACTGTGCGGTAATGGAGCGGTAATTGGCCCGGTCTTTTACGATGGTAATCTAAATGGTGAAGCTTACCTAGAAATGATAGACCGAGAAATCCTTCCACAAATACGTATTACTTATGGAAACCGATTTAATCGTATTTGGTGGGTGCAAGACGGAGCTCCTGCTCACAGGAGAGTTATTGTGAAGGAACGCTTGCAGGAAGTCTTCCACCAAAGAGTAATTGCTACAGGCCATGACGTTGAATGGCCTCCCAGAAGCCCTGACTTGACCCCGTGTGATTACTTTTTATGGGGTCATTTGAAAAATAGAGTATGCATCATAACCTATCAATTTAGATGATTTGAGGACTCGCATCACAGCTGAAATCAACTTGTTAAAAGACAATCCAGATCTTATCAAAAGAGTGATGGGGAAGATGAGAGCTCGACTCCAGATTTGTATCGATAGGAATGGCGGTCATGTTGAAAGAAAACGAAACTAAGCATAACTTTTGCAATAAGGAATAAAGAAAAATCTGCTTTGTATCTTATTAAAATTATGTTAAAGTATCTATTATTATGTATTTGTCTTTTCATTACATCGATAGCACACAGATTATTTTTTCATTGACCAATTTTGCGCAATCCATTTTGTTGTACCCTTCAGTTAAAAGCAGATGCTTAAACACTAAATCGTTTAAACATGAATAAATTTGAACGTTAACAAAGAATAATTTGCTATATTAAATCAAACAAACAGATCCAAAATATCTCAATTTTTGGAGGAGTTAGTACAATCTAAAGTTGGGTGTACTTTTTTGTGGGACATATGGTATATATATATATATATATATATATATTATATAATATATGTATATATATTGGGCCTATTGTTAGCCGTGTGAGGGGTGATAATGATTAAGTTAATGCTAGTGATTAACTGATGCAAAATGATTGTTATAATGACAGGCTGGGTTAACAATTTATGATGTCCTACAGTATCACCGGTTGAAAGTGACTAATGGAGTAGGCCTAGTATAATATTCCTGAGTGATACGAATTGCTTCGAGGTCACCAGCTTGGATTACACCCAAGCAAATATTGTTAAGGTTAGAAAAATTACCTTATGGTTTTGAGTTTAAGAAAATAATTATTTGTTCACAGTGAATAACAATGACAATGAAGGTATTTACGATGATTAACAATTATATAACGGCATTTATAGTACGCTGAATATGACTGAGGATTAGCAAATAAGAAAATGGTTATACTGGTTAATTGTTAAGTAATACATTCATTTATGGTAGGCTAATGGCATGCAAAAATGGAACACAACATGAAACCTAGTGATAACAGAAATTATGCACGTACGTTTTGGTAGACTGAATAGAATACGTAACACACTAATTATGTAGGCTAAAGGTTATGCATAAATGAACATGGAACAAATGCTTCTGCCTAATAAATAATAGAAATTAAGCACGTACGTTTGGTACACTGAATAGAATACGTAACACACTGATTATGTAGGCTAAAGGTTATGCATAGATGAACATGGAATAAATGGTTGCAGCAAAATGCTAATGGAAATTATGCACGTTAAATTGGTACACTAAATGGATTAGGTAGGCTAGAGTTACGTATAAGTGGAACATTAAATGGGTAGTAAATGATATAAAGAATGCACGTGCGCTTAGTACACGGGAAGTGGATTCGGCCGTCAATAATGAATGCTTAAATAAATCACATAAATAAACGGATGCAAAGTATTTGTGGATTACATGATTGAACACAATAGCATGATGCTACACGATTACGGTTTTGGAATGAGACTTGAATTGGGAAATAGGCCTACTGCGTTCTTTAACGAGAGTCAGTCAGATTGCTTAATTAAACACTTTGGGAGTATAACAACCGTTACTTTTCTAAGTAACGAGAGTTACTTAGAAAAGATGCACTTAGCTTACCGGGACGCTGAAAACCTCTGGTGGAGAAGTGTTGAAGGTGGACCTATTACTGTAGGCTCGAGGTGTCGTTGACCGTCATATTGAAGCTTGTTGAACGAGCGCTGGTCGTGTCGATTAGACCTCTTGAGATGAAGGAGATGCTTGAAGGTTGACCTTGTAGAACGTAGGCCCGAGGTGATGCTGACCGTCCCATTGAAGTTTGTTCAATGGGCGCCGGTCGCCTCAAGTGTTGATTCGCTTCGTGTAGAGTTGAGATTATGCTTGAGGGACTGAAGCCGGCTGAAGTCGAAACGGCGCTGGGCTTCGAAGAAGTGCTTCTGCAGGATGACGGCGGAAGGTCTTACTTGACGATAGATCAAAAGCCTTGAAGGAACATCAGGCCGCTCCTCCGGCGGGAAGCCGGAGGGCGGTTGACGTGACGAGTTTCTGCTGACAAAGGTGGAGACCAAGACGAGAAAATGACATGCGACAAGTGAGCGAGTGAGAAAGTGTATCGGTGGAATCTCGTTTATATAACCTCTGTGACGCGGAACTTTGGCGGGCATTTCTTGAAACGCCTCCTATGCAAGTCCTTTAGTTGATAAGGGCTTGCTTTCGCGGGCCTTTTGGGAAGAAACAGACGTTTTCATTGTTTCTGATTCCTTGACCACGTGTGTCAGAATGTTTGATGATGGCGTGGAAGAAAGAATTTCTTTGTCTACTTTTTAGTCTATTTCTTGTCGGTCCTCTACATATATATATCAAGTAGCCCAAAAAAAACCATCAAGATTTAAAGTGCAATAACTTCTAAAATATACACTGTAGAATCACAAATTTGAATCCGTATAAATTCAGTCTACTGACAAGCTGCTATAAAATTTTCAGAATTCTACATGCAATACTTTTTCGAAAATGAAAGAAACACTAAGGTACACTCAAATAAACAAATATCATTAAAGAAAAAATTTATATAATACAGGGTGATCGAAAAGTCTCTCCGCAGTAGTAATAAGATATTTACTTTATTGAAATTTTACATAAGGAGATATAAGAATTCTATAAATGTAATGACATATCATTGTTACCTGTTTAGAGTAAGTAATGTAGCAAGACTTAGCTCAGACTAGCCTAGACTTCGCCAATATTTTGTTAAAGATTTCACAAAATCGTACAATTTTCATTAAAATATCTAACTTCAATAAAGTAAATATCTTATTACTACTGCGGAGAGAATATTCGATCACCCTATAGTTGTTGGTTAGCTGATCAGCCCACGCCTGATCGAGCAAGCCAGCGGCACGCAGGTAACCGATCGCCCTCTCCGGAGTGGACCAGAGGTTCAGCGCAATAGTGATGTTGTGTTGTGTTCTACGTTGTGCTAAAGCGGTACAGTCTGTCATAATGTGTTCAATTGTTTGTGGTGTGTCCTGGCACAGGTGGCAGGTGTTGACTGTGGAGTTGTCTAGTCTGTGTTTATATGTCTGTAAGTTGGGTGTGATGTCCACATCGGAATCATGCTAAATTAACTCGATCCGATCTGCCCAGGCTGGTCTCTGACCTGTGAATGGTTGGCGGCTTCGCACCTTGGACCGCATTCGGACCGAGTCGTGTCGGTGCTTTGTGGGTTAGGTGCGTGTGTATGTGTTTTCTGTACTGTGATGTCTGTGGAGTGTGGTGTGGAATGCAACTACTATAATAGTAGTTGGCAACTATTCTTATCGCGAAAATTGAGGAAGAGTTCTTTTTTATGCAGGAAGGAGGGGCCAAGGGCAAATGTCTGCAAAAGCGCCACTCCCATAGAAGAAGAACAGCCAAAATAAAGGGCCGGGGTTTTCGAGATGCCTAGACAATCTGCGTTTGAAAGATGGGAGGTCATAGAAAGGAGGAAAGATATATTGAGGAAGATTGTTCCAGAGCTGACCGGTTAAGTAGATGAAAGGCTGAAAATACCGATTAACCATAGCATTAGATAGTTGAACAGTAAAGGAATGAGAAAGTGTCGAAAGTCTGGTGCTGCGTGCTCTCCTTAAAGGAGGAGCCATGCAGTTAGAGAGTTCAGAAGAGCAATGTCCGTTATGATAGCGATAGTAAAGAGAGAGTCAGGCAACACTGCGGCGAAGAGAGAGAGAGAGAGAGAGAGAGAGAGATTGAAGACAATCAGTAAGAGGAGGGAATTGATGAGACGAAAAGCCTTTGATTCCACCCTGTCAAGTACGGCTGTGTGGGTTGAACCACCCCACACATGAAAAGCATACTCCATACAGGGGCGAAGAAGAACCCTGTACAGAGACAGCAACTGAGTGGGGTGAAGAAACTGCGGAGGCGGTACAGCACACCTAACCTCTTAGAAGCTGTTTTAGAAAGAGAGTATATGTGATCGTTCCAGGAAAGGTCACGAGAAAAGGAAACGCCAAGAATATAAAGAGAAGAGGAAGGATTGAGTTGTGTGTTGTTGAAGGTGAGGGGATAGTCGTGTGGAAGATTGTGACACGTAGACAGATGGAGGAACCGAGTTTTTGACGCATTCAAAGCCACAAGTTTTTCTCTGCCTCAATCAGATATAGCAGAAGGATCAGAGGTCAGGTGCTCTATAGCCGTACTACGCGAATTATGGAGTGACTGTCGAGAGGGACGCTTTGGGAAGTGGGTGGAGAAGTGAAGCGTGGAATCATCGGCATAGGAGTAAGTAGGATAGGAAGTGCGAATTAAAAGATCATTAATAAATAAAAGGAAAAGAGTGGGCGAAAGGACAGAACCCTGAGAAACAACACCACTGTTAATAGCTTCAGGAGAAGAACAGTGGCCATCTACAACTGTAGCTATAGACCGGCCAGAAAGGAAATTAGAGATGAAGGCACAGATAGAAGGATAGAAACTGAAGAAGGGAACTTTGGAAATTAAAGATTTGTGCCAGAGATGTCTAGCACAATAGAAAAAGTTTCACCGAAATCCCGAAAGGAGGATGACTCAGATTAGTTAGGCTAAGATAAGCTAGTTTCTGATGAAATGTCATGTCAAATGGTGTGCTTAGGCTACTGTTAATCTTGAATAGTTTTCAACCCCTCTAATTATGGTTTTAAGCAAAGGTGACAAGGCGATAATTGAAAGATGTTTTATAGAGAAAGGATGGACTGGGACAAGAATTGTGAAGGAATTTCCTGGAACAAATTCGAATGAAATTGATGAATAGATTAATAAAGAACCTTAAAGAAACTGCGTCAAATGAAAGGAAATCTGGAAGTGGCATACCTAAAAGTGTTTCCACACAAGAAAATATTGATTATGTCTACACCGTTAGCTTGTCTCAAAAGATCGACCGGGCTCACACTTGTCTCAGCAAAAATTGCAAGAAATTTGAAGACTAGTCACAGTTCTGTTCAAAGAATGCAGAGAGCTCTAGAACTTAAGGCATATAAAAGAATCCGTTTCTCAAGACGTGATGACAATGTTAGACAAGAAAGGAAAACTCACTGTAGAAAGTTGCTAGACAAATTTTCAGCACGTGATATTAAAAAAATCGTTTTCACAGATTAAAAGGATTTTACTTTTGAACTTGGCGAAACCACCAAAACGATGTTGTTTACGGTATGCGGTAAGAGAGATATTCCTCCGTCGAGGCTTTACCACCAGACATGTCGGTTTTCAAAAAAATCATATTTTAGGGTGTATCATGGAATGGAAAGACTAATATTCATTTCATTGATGAAAATAACAAAAATGTTAACTCAAAAACTTATATTGATCTTTTGGAACCAAATCTTTTGCCAGATTGATGGCGTCTGTATCCTGATAATGATTTCATATTCCAGCAAGATGATGCTACAGCACATACAAGCAATTATACCCAGGACTATCTCAAACAGAATATGGCCAATTTCATTGGGAAAAATGAATGGCCACCTCAGTCACCGGACTGCAATCCAGTGAACTATGGCATATGGAACTCTCTCGTAAAATAGAAAGATTAAATAGAAAGATCTACCGAGTTACAATTAAAAGAAGAGCTACTTCATTGTTGGAAGAAAATAACTAACTGAAGTCAGAAAATGTATCATGTCTTGGAAGAAAAGGTTAAGATCTGTTTGTGAGCAAGACGGCAGGCATATTCACCATCTCTGTCAATAAATAAGTTGTGAATAATAAATTTTTTTTCATGATATTTGTTTAGAAATATCTGTAGAATTCTGAACATTTTATGGCAGCTTGTCAATAGGCTGAATTTATATGGATTTAAAATTTGTGATTGTACAGTATATATTTTGGAAGTTATTGCACTTTAAATCTCGAAGTTTTTTTTGGGCCACCCTATATATATACACACAGTTATATATATATATATATAATATATATATAATATATATATATATATATGCATTTAACTGCAATGACCACGCGTGGTCATTGCAGTTAAATGCACATATTCACGATTTGCGAGGGTGCCCTCTCAGGGCATTGGTTTCTGCCCTATGTAGGAGAATTTCGATTTGTGAATGATTGAGGTCCGTGGTGTAATGGTAGCGCATCCAACCGGCAATTGGAAGGCCTTGGGTTCGATTCCCGGGCGGTTCGCCTCATTTTTCATTTATTCGTTATTTCTCTTCCGCGAATGCAGAAACGTTCCTTAATATTATGTCGTTTCTATTCATACATATATATATATATATATATTTTTTTTATTTATTTATTTATTTATATAACAGATCGGTATTTGCATGTCTAGTAACTGTAATATTACGCATGGTTCGTTATAGAGTTATCAGTTATATTATTTAATAATATGCGTGTTTTGTACCCGTAAATGGAGATTGTGCATTGCTGTAAATCGTTATTACGTACTCCGCTAATAGGTAGGTTTAGGCGACAGCGCAAATCAAATGAATACATGTCATGCTCTCTTGTTACGCGAGAGAGACATATAAAATCTATACTAAGCTCTTCTCCAGCCTAGATTTGACTCTCCCTACCAACCTCCATTAACACTTAGGCCCTTGCCGCTTCATGATGGCAGCTACGATGGTGCTATAACGTCATCAGTTTTAAAAAATAAAAGAAAATAATATAACAGAGGGTATCATTTGGGTTCATATCGTATTATCCTACATAATGAAAAAAATATATAAAAAAAAAATATATATATACATGGTGTTTGAAAACTTTCTGTACAAATTGTAATGGGGGATAGGCAACACCAAGACAAACCCTTTTCGTCTATAAGTGTATGTCCGCTGACGTCACCATTCGGCGCGAGAGGGCGCCGCTGCAATTGGCTAAAAGGTGAAGTGGGCTAGACTCGCGCTTGCCGCGGGCATTCTTAAATCGGACGTAGTACGCGTAACATGGAGCGCTTCACGACTGCTGAGATGGCTGACATGCATATGGTGTATGGGGCTGCCAATGGAAACGGAAGAGCTGCTGTGAGGTTGTACCGACAGCGCTTCCAAAACAGACGTGTGCCAAACCACCAAACGTTTGCGCATTTGCATCGGCGACTGCGAGAAACTGGAACATTCCATGCAAACATGCATGACACTGGTCGGGAGAGAAACGTGCGCACTCCTGACATGGAAGAAGAAATCCTACGGCGATTTGAGGACAATCCAAGCGCAAGCACGCGAGGTGTTGCACGTATCCTCGGTGTGAACCACGACCTGGTCTGGAGAGTGTTGCACGAGCTGCAGTTACATCCGTTTCATCGTCAGAGAGTCCAGGCATTACAACCTCGGGATTACCCTCTTCGTGTGGAATTCGCACGCTGGTTTCTGCAGCAGACAGCGGTGCAGCCTAATTTTCCGGCTTATGTGCTGTTCTCAGATGAGGCCTGTTTCACACGTGAGGGTGTGTTTAACATGCACAATTCTCACGTGTGGGCTCGCAAATCCACATGCTACACGGGTGCATGCTCATCAAGAACGGTTCGCCGTCAATGTTTGGGCGGGTATCGTCCATGGCAAGTTGATTGGGCCGTACCTGCTGCCTGCCCGACTCGATGGGCGGGTTTATCGGATATTTCTTGAAGAAACGTTGCCGGAACTGCTGGAAGATGTTCCCGTGGCTATTCGTAGACGAATGTGGTTTCAACACGACTGGGCCCCAGCACACTCCAGCAACGATGTGCCGGATTATCTGAACGCCACTTTTGGGGACCGATGGATAGGCCGGGGAGGGCCCGTAGCCTGGCCACCGAGATCGCCCGATTTAACATGCCTCGATTTCTTTCTGTGGGGACACATGAAGAACCTCGTGTACGAGACTCCCATTTACTCAGAAGAAGACCTCGTAGCAAGAATCGCTGTCGCCGCTGGAACTGTTCCCGAAATGCCGGGAATCTTTCGACGTGTACGTCGGTCAATGCTTCGACGCTGTCGGGCATGCATTGATGCTACCGGTCGCAACTTTCAGCACCTTCATTAAATAAACATGTTACGCGTACTACGTCCGATTTAAGAATGCCCGCGGCAAGCGCGAGTCTAGCCCACTTCACCTTTTAGCCAATTGCAGCGGCGCCCTCTCGCGCCGAATGGTGACGTCAGCGGACAGACACTTATAGACGAAAAGGGTTTGTCTTGGTGTTGCCTATCCCCATTACAATTTGTACAGAAAGTTTCAAACACCCTGTATATATATATGTATATATATATATATATATATATATATATATATATATATATATACAGTATATATATATATATATATATATATATAAATATAAGAGAAGCGTCTAACACAGGTCGATCCTTAACAGTTGTTTAAACCCAACAAAAGTGTATATATATATATATATGTATATATATATATATATATACATATATATATATATATATACTGTGTGTGTGTGTGTGTGTGTGTGTATATGTATATATATATATATATATATATATAGTCATTTTGCCAATGTGACGGTTACATCGATTGAAGTCCAAATAAAACCGCTATTATAGTAAAAATCCTGCAGTTAATCAGTTTTAAGTAGTACCAATATTTAAGTGAATATATACTGCTCAGTGGTATTTCTCTTTAAGCAGTAAAATCGCAGCGTATATAAAAAAAAATAAAAACGAATCGAATTAATATATACAGCATTTTTCAGAGTGTTTCTTTGTGAAGGAAATTAGCTGCCCATCGCTAACCTGAAGAAAATTTCTACAACTATCTCCCAGTTATCCCCCGTGGCAACACTCTCGAACACCAATCACTGAGAATTATACAGGGCGCCACATTCCCTATCCCTAGACGTAATAGAGAATACTTTCCCTTACTCAGTTTGAGTGAAGTCTAACTTACTGCCTCCCATAATACCCTTTTGAGTCACTGGTAAATAAATTCCCGCAACTCTGTGGTTTCTGTAACAATGCAAAAGATAAGGCAAATGCGATGAAATGCGATCTATGCCAATCGCTTTTCGATTCCAAATGCCTGAAATGAGAAGATGAAGAAATTTGTCACAACGAACACAAAGTAACTTAATGGAATAAAGTTTTTCTGCAAAAACTGCATTACCAAAATAAACTCTTTTATGGTATTTAAAGCAGAAAGAGACTAGGAAGAGAAAGTAATGGAAGAAAGTGCGAATAAAGAACAGAGAAAAACAGAAGAAACGAAGAAAAGCGAAGGAGAAATAAATCAAACACCGTCTCACAACGAGGTTGAAAACATATAGGCAACAGAGAGTATAAACGCAACAGATAGTATAAAGGCAACGAAGAACATTAGCACAAATAGCACAAATTGGAAAATAACCAGCGTGCAATCAAGTAAACAGTGAAACTGTCTCCCAATAAAAAGCAAAAAACAAAGGCCACGAGTAAAAATGGGGAAGGAACTATATGCAGATATGTAAAAGACAACTACAGATATAAGAGAAGACAATGTCTGAAAATAAAAACCCACTCTAATAGACAGAGTTTATTTCCACAGCAGTTTCGATGCCCACTGGCATCCTCCTCGGGTGGATACAGAAAAACGAATGAACCAAAACAAGAGAGAAAAACAGTCCAGGGACCGACCGTCAAGAAATTCGCACCTAGGTTAGATCCCGTTCTCCCGACATCGGAAGGGCATTTTCATTAAAAGGACCCGCTTATAAGTACATTCGCACAAATTTAAAACTATCTTCCTGTTCTAAACATACAGACTCTATTATTTTTTTTGTTACATAATTACATTTATTATTAAATTTATTACATTCAATATTGCATTATTATTTATTACAAAAATTATAAATTTATTATTACATTGGTTATTACATTGTTGTTTATTATACAGAACTTATAAACCGAAAAACGAATGAAAAAGGCGAGAAGGAAACAATCCAGAGACCATTGAGAAATTCGCACCTAGGTTAGATACCGTTCTCCCGACATCGGAAGGGCATTTTATTACAGGGTCCCGTTTATAAGTATATTCGCACAAATTAAAACTATCTACTTGTTCTATACATACAGATTCTATTATTTTGACATAATTACTGCATTTATTATTGCAGTTACATTTTTTTTCAACATTTATTATTATCACCTTTATCCTAATTATTAAATTTATAATATTACCTTTATAGTTACATCTGTTGCATTTATATTTATTTCCACATTTATTACTTCCATTATCACATTTACGTTTATTATTCCATTTACATTTTACAAAAAAAAAAAAATCGAATGAACTAAAAGCGAGTAAGGAAACAATCCAGAGACCTTTAAGAAATTCACACTTAGGTTAGAACACGTTTCCCCGACTCCGTAAGGGATTTTTGATCAAGAATCTCATTTAAGGGTCTAAGTTACAGTATAAGTACCTTCGCACAAATTAAAATTATCTACTTTTTCTATACATACAGATTCTATTATTTTTCTTTTGACATAATTATTTCATTTATAAAGTACCTTACTTGATTCCCAATATATAGCATGATTATTTTGGCTGGCGTGATAAAAAATGGCATTATTAGTATTACAACTTCTGAAGGCATATTTGTGTTCTTTAATTCGGGTTTCAATATTTCTTCGTTTCTCCCACATATACTAAATCACAACTTTTACAAGGAATGCTGTAGACACAGGCTTGTTCCTGTTTTGCAAAGTTATTCCTAACCAATTTACTTTTCACGGTAGACGAATATTTGAACGCCAAAGCAAATTTAAAATCTTTCGTCAACGGTTTTACTCTTTCTAAGCCGGCAGTGTAAGGCAAACTCACATATTGTTTTTGTTTAACTGAAGGTTCCCGAGGGGCATAAAAAGATTTTCTGGCTTTAAAATACGCCTTTCTGATAAACCACTCAGGATATTTTAAATCCTTAAAAATGTTCTAAATCTTTGAATTTTCTGGGTCCAGCAAATGAAATCCTGAGTGCTCTTAGAAACATGGAAGAAATAATTGAGCTTTTAACCCCTTCATCATATGAAAAATAATGAATGTATGAATTACAATGAGTAGGTTTTCTATAGACCGTGAAATTGGGCTTTCCGCTTTCGTTAATAACCAAAACATCTAGAAAAGGTAATTGTTTGTCGTTCTCCCATTCATATTTAAATTTAATGGAGGGAACAAGATTATTTAATGACAAAGAAAGTGTCAAAGTTGTTCCAGTGGTCAGGCCAAAATGAGAAAATATCATCTACATAACGAAACCAAATTAGATTCCTGGGACATATTCCATGTATAATGTACTCAGTATTGGGGATAAAGGGAACCCCATTCCCATACCAAAACGTTGCAAATAATTTTTTTATTTTTTTTGTAAAATATAAATGGAATAATAAACGTAAATGTAATAATGGAAGTAATAAATGTGGAAATAAATATAAATGCAACTGATGTAATTCTAAAGGTAATATTATATATTTAATAATTAGGGTAAATGTAATAACAATAAATGTTTAAAAAATGTGTCGGGAGAACGGTATCTAACCTAGGTGCGAATTTCTCAATGGGCTCTGGATTGCTTCCTTCTCGCCTTTTTCATTCGTTTTTCGGCTTATAAGTTCTGTGTAATAAACAACAATGTAATAACCAATGTAATAATAAATTTCTAATTTCTGTAATAAATAATAATGCAATATTAAATGTAATAAATTTAATAATAAATGTAATAATTATGTAAGAAAATAATAGAATCTGTATGTTTAGAACAGGAAGATAGTTTTAAATTTGTGCGAATGTACTTATAAGCGGGTCCCTTTAATGAAAATGCCCTTCCGGTGTCGGGAGAACGGGATCTAACCTGGGTGCGAATTTCTTAACGGTCGGTCCCTGGACTGTTTTTCCCTCTTGTTTTGGTTCATTCGTTTTTCTGTATCCACCCGAGGAGGATGCCAGTGGGCATCGAAACTGTTGTGGAAATAAACTCTCTCTATTAGAGTGGGATTTATTTTCATATTTTGACCTTCACGTAGAAAGATGTTTTTTGCATTTATAGAGGACAATGTATTATGAACATCGCCAATATATAATTTCTTCTATAATAATGGTCATTGTAAATTCGGAGACAGATGTAGATTCTACCACCTGGACATTTGCAGGACTTACGCCAAATATGGAACCTGCAAATACTGGAAAAAATGCTACTATTAACATCTACCGACGAACCCAAAGGAGCACTGGACAAAGTTCAAAGGACAATAGGAATAATAAGAATAAACCTATGTACACAAAATACGAAACAAAATTTTTTTCAACATCGCAGACACAATACGGTTGCTAAATGTCGTACAACCAGTGGTGGGCAAAAAGTAATCGATTACAAATAAAAATGACTAATGTCTGAAAATTAACAAAGTATACAGTAGAAATTACTTCTCTGGATTAATTATATTATAATTAATCCAGAGAAGTAATTTCTACTTTATACTTTTAGTTACTTTTCAGACATCAGTAATTTTTATTTGTAATCAATTACTTTTTGCACACCACTGCGTACAACGTATGCACTCTACACAGCTGGGAACTCCCGAGCCAAACCGCTTCCAGGCAAGAAGCTACTAGAACAAGTAGGGGGAAACGGATCTCTCTTGGAGGACCATAGGGCAAAGAAGCAAGCGATACCGAAGAAAAACGAACTTGAAATGCACAAAGGCAAACGCAAAATATAGTACATAAATATTCAAGGAATAAGACCAAATCAATCACTGAACAAAGTTTCGTACCTGAAAGGATTTATGGACGAAACAAGGGCGGGCATCGCATGCCTCACAGGAACTCATCTTGAGGATTGCCAAGGAAATTGCGAAAACTGCGAATATTGTATTGATAAGAAAGAGATAAATATAGAGGGTTTCAACTTACTAAGAGCGGATAGAACAGCGAGACGTAAAGGTGGTTGTGCTATATATGTACATGAAGATCATATGACAGAGACGGTAATAAGTAAATCAAACAGCTTTGTGGAACTCCCAACAGTAAAAATAGGAAAACTAAACGTGATGCTAATAATCATCTATAGACCTCCAAAAACTGCAACCTAAAAATTCTCGGATGCCATTGATAATATCAAAAACCTAATAAAGTTCATAAACCCTCCATCCCCCAATATAATGTGCTGCGGACACTTTAATTTCCCATTTATAAAATACCAAAGGGTGGATAGGAATATATATATATATATACAGTATATACACCACGACAAGTTGGTCACAAGAGAAGACCAGGAGCAAGTAAAAATGTTGATGCATCTCACAAACGCGTTTATACTGACACGGGAGATAACAGAAAATACCAGAAAAATAACTGCCTAGATCTGGTATTCACGAATAACATGAACTTCATTGTTGATATAAAAGTAACCCTAACTATTATCTCAGACCAGAACATAATCGAGATAACAACAAATATGGCGACAACATTAGAAGACAATACACATACTGAAGAAAGAAGCAAATTTGGGACTTTTAACTAAAATTCCAAGACAATAAATTGGGAAGCAATCAGATCACACATGGCCCAAATAGAGTGGAGAACGTAAGTATAGAGGAGTGTTCTGCACACGAGGAAGAGAAATACTATACTTACGTCGTTTCTATACATTAATATACTGCGTGGTCATTGCAGTTAAATGTACATATTCACGATTTGCGAGGGTGCCATCTCAAGGCATTGGTTTCTGCCCTATTTAGGAGAATTGCGACTTCTGACTGATCGAGGCCCGTGGTGTTGTGGTAGCATATCTGACCGGCAATCGGAAGATCCTGGGTTCGATTCCCGGGCGGTCACCTCATTTTTCATTTGTTCGTTATTTCTCTTCCTCGTGTGCAGAACACTCCTCTATACTTACGTCGTTTCTATACATTAATATACTGCGTGGTCATTGCAGTTAAATGTACATATTCACGATTTGCGAGGGTGCTCTCTCAAGGCATTGGTTTCTGCCCTATGTAGGAGAATTGCGACTTCTGACTGATCGAGGCCCGTGGTGTAGTGGTAGCATATCTGACCGGCAATCGGAAGATCCTGGGTTCGATTCCCGGGCGGTCACCTCATTTTTCATTTGTTCGTTATTTCTCTTCCTCGTGTGCAGAACACTCCTCTATACTTACGTCGTTTCTATACATTAATATACTGCGTGGTCATTGCAGTTAAATGTACATATTCACGATTTGCGAGGGTGCCCTCTCAAGGCATAGGTTTCTGCCCTATGTAGGAGAATTGCGACTTCTGACTGATCGAGGCCCGTGGTGTAGTGGTAGCATATCTGACCGGCAATCGGAAGATCCTGGGTTCGATTCCCGGGCGGTCGCCTCATTTTTCATTTGTTCGTTATTTCTCTTCCTCGTGTGCAGAACACTCCTCTATACTTACGTCGTTTTTATACATTAATATACTGCGTGGTCATTGCAGTTAAATGTACATATTCACGATTTGCGAGGGTGCCCTCTCAAGGCATTGGTTTCTGCCATATTTAGGAGAATTGCGACTTCTGACTGATCGAGGCCCGTGGTGTAGTGGTAGCATATCTGACCGGCAATCGGAAGATCCTGGGTTCGATTCCCGGGCGGTCACCTCATTTTTCATTTGTTCGTTATTTCTCTTCCTCGTGTGCAGAACACTCCTCTATACTTACGTCGTTTCTATACATTAATATACTGCGTGGTCATTGCAGTTAAATGTACATATTCACGATTTGCGAGGGTGCTCTCTCAAGGCATTGGTTTCTGCCCTATGTAGGAGAATTGCGACTTCTGACTGATCGAGGCCCGTGGTGTAGTGGTAGCATATCTGACCGGCAATCGGAAGATCCTGGGTTCGATTCCCGGGCGGTCACCTCATTTTTCATTTGTTCGTTATTTCTCTTCCTCGTGTGCAGAACACTCCTCTATACTTACGTCGTTTCTATACATTAATATACTGCGTGGTCATTGCAGTTAAATGTACATATTCACGATTTGCGAGGGTGCCCTCTCAAGGCATAGGTTTCTGCCCTATGTAGGAGAATTGCGACTTCTGACTGATCGAGGCCCGTGGTGTAGTGGTAGCATATCTGACCGGCAATCGGAAGATCCTGGGTTCGATTCCCGGGCGGTCGCCTCATTTTTCATTTGTTCGTTATTTCTCTTCCTCGTGTGCAGAACACTCCTCTATACTTACGTCGTTTCTATACATTAATATACTGCGTGGTCATTGCAGTTAAATGTACATATTCACGATTTGCGAGGGTGCCCTCTCAAGGCATTGGTTTCTGCCCTATGTAGGAGAATTGCGACTTCTGACTGATCGAGGCCCGTGGTGTAGTGGTAGCATATCTGACCGGCAATCGGAAGATCCTGGGTTCGATTCCCGGGCGGTCACCTCATTTTTCATTTGTTCGTTATTTCTCTTCCTCGTGTGCAGAACACTCCTCTATACTTACGTCGTTTCTATACATTAATATACTGCGTGGTCATTGCAGTTAAATGTACATATTCACGATTTGCGAGGGTGCCCTCTCAAGGCATAGGTTTCTGCCCTATGTAGGAGAATTGCGACTTCTGACTGATCGAGGCCCGTGGTGTAGTGGTAGCATATCTGACCGGCAATCGGAAGATCCTGGGTTCGATTCCCGGGCGGTCACCTCATTTTTCATTTGTTCGTTATTTCTCTTCCTCGTGTGCAGAACACTCCTCTATACTTATGTCGTTTCTATACATATATATATATGTGTGTGTGTATTTTTTTTTTTTTTAATTTATTTTTTTTTACTTTCTGTAACCTATATATAGGCTGTAACCCTTTTATGTACTTCAGTGTTCCTGAGGATGTCATTAGACGAAAGCGCTTGAGCACCATTTTGTGTTTCCTTTCCTTCGTGGTTTTATTCATCATATATATTTTTCACGTGTTACTTTCGTGAAATAATTTTCATATATATATATATATATATATATATATATATATATGACCCTATTGATGGTAGGCCCGGTACAATGTGCAGAATAAGAATGAAATGTTATTGGGTCATTAGATCTTTTCAGATCAAATAAATAATATTTAACAAAGGAAATAGAAATGACTGGTTTTCGTTAAATTAGAAAAATAACTGAATTATTCATTCACAGTTATTAGCAATTATTATTTATACGGTAATTGTGCAATATTACAAAGACTGATTATTATTAAGAAGAATTGATTTTTATACAGTATAAGAGAGTTAAATGCTACAATACTGTAGTGACAAGAAATACTACTTAAGGTGGTGATATACGAGGGTAATTCAATAAGTATCCGCACTTTTTATTTTCACAATTTTATTTTCACATCTGATAAATTATAAACACATCACTTCTCAACATAGTCTCCCTGTTTCTCAATACACTTAGTCCAGCGATCTACAAGCTTCCTAATGCCATCACAAAAGAAGGTTTTTGGCTGTGTGCGTAGCCAGTCATGCACCGCCTCTTTCAGGTCATCATCGTCTTGGAATCGCTGACCTCTCAAAGCGTCTTTTAGTGGTCCAAACAGGTAAAAATCCGAAGGCGCCAGGTCGTCTGAACTGAGGCTGGATGGTCGAGAACTTCAAATTTAAGTTCTTGAAGGCATTTTCTAGTCTGTGCAGCGGTATGAGGGCGTGCATTATCGTGTAATAGAATAACACCTTCCGACAATCTCCCTCTCCGTTTTGTGCGGATTGCTTGATTTAACTCATTACGAAGCATGTCAGAATACGATGCACTTGTTACTGTAGTTCCACGCTCTAGATAATGTTTAAGGATATGGCCTCGTGTATCCCAAAACAGTGTTAGCATAACTTTACCTGCTGACGGCTGCGCTTTGAATTTCCTTGCAACGGGAGATGTTGGATGCTTCCATTGCATGCTCTGTCGTTTGCTTTCTGGTTCATAGTGATGGATCCAGGTTTCATCTCCAGTGATAATGCGCTCCAAAAAGTTTTCACCTTCATTATGATACCGCGCCAAAAGACGAGAGCAGACGTCCATACGATTACGCTTGTGCTCTTCTTCGCACAAAATGGAGAGGGAGATTGTCGGAGGGTGTTATTCTGTTACACGACAATGCACACCCTCATACCGCTGCACAGACTAGAAAATGCCTTCAAGAACTTAAATTTGAAGTCCTCGACCATCCAGCCTACAGTTCAGACCTGGCGCCTTCGGATTTTTACCTGTTTGGACAACTAAAAGACGCTTTGAGAGGTCAGCGATTCCAAGGCGATGATGACCTGAAAGAGGCGGTGCATGACTGGCTATGCACACAGCCAAAAACATTCTTTTGTGATGGCATTAGGAAGCTTGTAGATCGCTGGACTAATTGTATTGAGAAACAGGGAGACTATGTTGAGAAGTGATGTGTTTATAATCTATTAGATGTGAAAATAAAATTGTGAAAATAAAAAGTGCGGATACTTCTTGAATTACCCTCGGATATACGGTATTGAACACAACAATAATAATGGTATGTAAGTAAATAATAACTGAGGTAATAACAATACGGTATTTGTTACAATAACGGATTAGGCCTAATTGCGGTCTCAAATGTGTAAGTTAGCTTCAACGGGATGAAGGACACTTTGAAGATAGCCTATTCGATTAGGCTCGAGTATATTGAGTTTGAAGGCTACGCAAAACCGTTTGGCACGAGGAAAGAAGAGCTCAGGGGGCCAGTGAGCTTGTGGCCTATGTGAAGTTTACAAATCTGGGTTTCGATGAGGGTAACTTTGAAGACGGAAGAGCCTACAAACCTGTTTGAATGATGAAATACTCGTTGAACCTCTTCGTTCAGCCTTTCAACTGTTATTCTCCGTATCTGTCTACTGTCTTAACCTTCAAAATAATTATCTTTTATTAAAAATTTATAAACGTTTATGAAAGTTTGGTAAACTTTTACCTTTATTTCCTGGGAAGTGTCTATTCTTTAATATTTAAAATTTTATGGTTATTACTGCATTTGGTAGAGATTAGTAGTATAGCCGCAAAAAGGTAGAGTGCGGGAATGTTGCAATGTTGCAAGAGATAATGATCAAATGTTGCTAAGGGGGTGGGGGTATGCAACAACTCTATGTTGCAAAGGGGGTGGGATATGCAACAACTCAATTTTGCAAATGGGGTGGGGGTTGCAAAGGGGGTGGGAGGATGCTGCAGGTGCAACAAGGGGTCATGAAACTTGGAGGCGGCGTTATCCCCCCAAGAGAAAGAAAGGAGAAGGAGAGAAAGGAAGAGAGGTGTTCACCTGGCAGGAGCGAAGTGCATAATAAGACTTCAGCCAGTTGGCTTAGAAGGAGCCAAGGGGGGAGGGGTACACCTGAAGGGGGAGAGGGGAGGGATCTTCGGGGGGAGAAGGAAGGATGACCTCCCCCCAAAGTGGTTGCCTTAGCCTAAGAGTGAAAGGATAGATGGAGGAGGACTTTGGGGGGACAAGGTGGGAGGTCCTAACCCCCCAAAGGGAAACTAAGCTAAGTCTTAACCTAAGAAGGGAAGGAGAGAGTTCTTTATTCGGCCGAAGTTCGCATCAAACTGCCAGCTCCGAAGCCAAGCGGGTCTTATATAGATGATGGTTGAGTTGCCAGATACCATTTTAATTGTACAGGTATACATTATTAGGGTGAGTTGCTAGATACCATTTTAATTCGTTACCAAAGCATACAGACTTAAAATCGAAATTGACAATAAGAAAATGATTATTAATTAAATAAATAGAATTTGCCTTCTACTGCACAAAAATAATATAATACGTACAATCGCCAAAATAATAGGTCAGACGAAATATACACACAGACAATTGAACAACTTTCTCCCTACCTTATATATATATATATATAGAAAGAATCATATTAACTGTCTATTTAATTTTGTCATTCCTTATATATATATATATATATATATAAACGGATTTTCACCTTAGTGAATTGTCAAAAGTATATTAATTTAAAGCAAATGAGTTTTCTCCTTTTAAGAGAATTATTAAAACCCATATTAACAATATAAGATACTTAAACGCTGTTTTATTTACCTTCTTTCAGTTATTAAAACGAATCCAAAATATTAACTCTTAGAACATTGCGTTCAGACGAGTAGGAAATTGAACCAGGAACGAATCACACCTGTTTACCCCGAGGCCTTTTTGAAAGGAATCTGGGTCAACTTGCTCTCTCTGTCTCGGGAATCCTTCGCTCGACTCCTTAATTTTGTCCCTTGCTACTAATGTATATAAAATTATATTTTATTAAATGCACTGATTATATGTCTTTACTTGCAAATTTTTATGGTATCTTAGATAACATCTCTGTTATTGAATTGGAAAGATATATTATCATTATACATTTTTCAAAATTAACACACACACACACACACACACACAAACACACACACAATTATATTAAATAATAAAGAGCAAAAGAAATAAACACATTAACTGTGTCTAATTTCTTTTGGCAAACCTTTCTTGCGTTTCAAAAAGAGAAAAAATAGTCTTTTCATATTATTTCATTTTCATGTCATTTCATTTCATTTCACTAGTCTCATATCATTTCACTCATCTCATTTACTTTCAGCTTCTCTGGAAAAAAAAGAAAAAAAAATTCTGAGAAGATACGTCTCACGCAAACCACGAAGTAACCGCGAGCTTACCTTTCTTCCACTCAGCGCGAGAAAACCTCGCTTGACTCTGAATGTTAAAAATGTTATTGTTATTACTTCTCCAATGAAATACACATTTCACTCTCGAAGCGAATGTCTTCCTCGTAAATAAAAAATGTTTTATATTTTAACAACTTAGTTATCAAAATCATAAGTATCAGAAATCAACAAAGTTTTTTCAAAATTAATATGCATGTACTCTGAAAGTACTTCATTTACACCATGCGTACACTTATCTCGTGTACAGAGTTAGTGGGAAATAAAACGTACAAATGAAACTATAGACTCATTTTAAATACAGAATTCATTCACACCAGGCGTACACCTATCTCGTGTATATATATATATATATATATATATATATAGAGAGAGAGAGAGAGAGAGAGAGAGAGAGAGAGAGAGAGTTTTGTTCATTTTTTTTTTAAATAAATAAAGGAATGGATATATATATATATATATATATATATATATATATAGAGTGGTACAAATTACAGTACTAATAATAATAATTAACTCCTTTTCGCCGAATTGGAAAGATTAAGCTTTTCACTCTGGCCTTAGACCTACAGTTTGACGTGGAAGCCGAATCAGAAATACATCTCGTCAGGGAATCATTGCTCACTCTTTCACATCATAAGTTCAGCATTTAAAATAACAGGATCATTTGATTATTGATCCGCATTTAAAATAACAGGATCATTTGATTATTGATCCGTGGATAGTATGTCTGCAAAATGTGATATGTACAATGTAGATTTTTCTCTTTAGTGATAATAATAATAATTAACTCCTTTTCGCCGAATTGGAAAGATTAAGCTTTTCACTCCGGCCTTAGACCTACAGTTTAACGTGGAAGCCGAATCAGAAATACATCTCGTTGAGGAATCATTGCTCACTCTTTCACATCATAAGTTCAGCATTTAAAATAACAGGATCATTTGATTATTGATCCGGATTTAAAATAACAGGATCATTTGATTATTGATCCGGGCATAGTGTGGCTGCAAAATGTGATATGTATAAAAACAAGGTAGATTTTTCTCTTTAGTAATAATAATAATAATAACTAGCTCTTCCCCGAATTGTAACAATGCTTTTCACTCCGCCTTAGACCCACAGTTTAACGTGGAAACCGAATACTCTTTTCTTTTTTAAAAATATAATTAAAGGAATGGATATATTTATAATTTCTTTATTATAGAAACCTCTCGATTACATTAGTGATTATTGAACCGGGAATAGTGGGGGGAAAACCAAGTATTGTCGCAAATATTGACATGATAAAGACAGCAAGGGATAATACGAACATTAAATCTATTGGAGAAAATATAAAGAAGCCATTAGTCGTCCAAAGCATGGACCTGTTATAGCGGTGTTACGATTGGTACACAAACTTATCATAGCTGCACCCAGCTACACTGACAACCAATCACTACGAACATCTGCTCTTGATCTTTTGGCGATTGTGCATATAAAAGGAAATATTTTAATTTCATCGAGATAATAAAAGCTCATATACAGGACCTGCATTGTCTATAAGATCTGTGGCGCGTGGAACATGCAGTCTTCAGAAGATGTGAACATCTGCTCTGTGGATCAGTTCAAGAAAATGGATAACCCGAACCTTGCCACACACACACACCACACACACACTCACACACACAGATTTTTTGTCAGAGAAAGTGAGGATCACACACACACACACATACATGTATAGGGTGATATGCAGAAAGACAAATTTTTCTATGTAGTAATAATAATAATTAACTCCTCCCCGAATTTTCCAAAATGCTGTGAAAGTGTAATGAAAAAGAACAGCTTCAGAGTTCATTCACACCATACGTACACTTATCTCGTGTACTCAGTGTACACCTCCCTCATTGTGCCTGACAACACAGAAGCTCTTTCCAAAATTGTTGTGAAAGTGTAATGAAAAAGAATAGCTTCAGAGTTCATTCACACCATGCGTACACTTATCTCGTGTACGCAGTGTACACCTTACACATTGTGTCCGACACACTATTTTTCTTCTACGCTAGAGAATACACATCTGAAATCCACGGCTTGCACCGCTCAACTGAGTACACAGGCGTAGAGATATCCCCAGGTAGTAGCAGAAGTCACTTTTTTATGCGTAAATGGCTTGTTCAGGTTGAGTTGCCAGATACCACTTTTTATTTTAATTGTTCAGGTATACATTATTATGGCAAGTTGCCAGATACCATTTTAATTGTTCAGGTATACATTATTAAGTTGTCAGATTGTACCATTTATTTAATTAATTCTTAAAAGTTGGCTTAGAATTCCGCTAGTAGGATTAGAAGGCGTAACCAGCCATTTAATATAATTGTTTACAACCAAAATAATTAAATAAAACAACATTACATCATTCTGTTTATTATAAATATATAGAAAATAAATATACATTTGAATGATCAATTAAAAATAATAATAGTTTAAGAAATATGAACGAGGAATATGCATATAATAAAAAAATATATCCGTCAATATATCAGTACAGGAGAAATATATATATATATATATATATATATATATATATATATATATATACACACACACACAATTATGGAGATATATAGAAATAAATATACATTGGAATGATCAAAAAACAAAACTAAGAAATAATATAATCATCATATATAAATACATTTCACTTTTTTTCAAATTACTAAACTCGCACTTAATCGAGTCTACAATTACATCATTATTGCTCTGCATTACGCTGTATACGCGGTTTAATAATATTTCACCGCTTAAAGTATAGGGAAACCTGTACTCGATATGAAGGGCTTTTATATCGTTCAGTACTGTTTTTGTTCCCACTTTACAACCGGTTGGTAAGTCATCTTTAAATACGTCTAGAATACAATCAAAAGCACGCACAAAGAGTTCATCGTTAGCTACATTATAAAACACAAGTTTATAAACACTCCTTTCCAATCGAGGGTTCATTTCTACCGACCAGAGCTTTTCAATCGTGAACTCGTCTTCACTCAACATAGCGGCAATTGAAATAATCTTCTAAGTCGTTACGACAACTGCTCGTTATATAAAGAAATATTTCTTCAGGGTGAACGGTGTAGGTGAGCTCAGCCTTGTACCGATCAATTGCTTTGTACCAAAGTTCGTGATTTTCAAAGAGTCTAAACTTTTTAAATAAACGTCCAGCTCTAGACCATTCTCACCTTGTTCAGCCCTACACTCGGTAAACCCATCGAGCAGAGCGGTGTATGCGTATTCAAGTACTGTATCAAAATAAATCATATCCGTAACACGCGCGTCTAATATAGGTTTCATCTTGCGGAATCCGACGATTTCAATCATTCTGTCGAGGATGAAACGGTTTCGCGTAGGAACAAGAGCGTTATTATCAGAAGCATTCTTCCACATCAGCCGTATATCAATGCATGGCCGATCGTTATTTATACACAACGTACATACAACGGCGTATGAGGGTGCGTCACTAATCTGCTCTCTTCTTGTACCTACGTTAGCAGGTATTTTATAACGATCTTCACTCCACTTCTCAACTATCACGAAGATTCTATTCATCTCCTCGACGCTTAAATAAACAACATTCCGTTTGTTTGTTTCTCTACATTCCGTTTCCAGTACATAGCTAACGGTACCGGATTTACGCCTGAACACGCGCAACGGTTTCGTCTCGGACACATCGTACGAGGCGTTGAGAATGCTGCTCAAAGGAAGTTCCATCGTATTCGAGGAGCGCACGTCCACTCGGTTCAAGCTCTGAGATAACTATGAGCCGCGTGAGGCACGCAGGTAGGCAGGAACGGTTCGATGGGCGGTTGACTCACCCTGATGATACGTGAATGGGTTTGTTCGAACTCGTATGATCCGTGAGGTGCGAGTCGCACCATAATCTAATGAAACGTGTGCGGCGAATTGTTGTACCCCATTATATTGGGTAGGTGTTTTTTGTTTTTTCCGGTACAAGAATTAATTTCGGTTTTAACGTTTTATCACTCCCTGAATACGCACCAGACAGTTCCCGTTAGGGTAAATTTCATGAACTAGGCACATTTTATAACGGTTTTATTGTTTTACCACTCACCATTTCCACAAACTAAACGTCTTCACACTCCGGTGCACTATTTGAGAGAAACATATGACCATATTTTTCCTTTTTATTTGACAGACGATACTCGTCTCTAAAGTCTGCTAAAAACTCACGCAGGGCACTAGCCACAACCTCACTACGAACCTCATCATGATATACATTAATATAGTGATAAAAATACTTAAGATTGTCCATGATGACGACATTTACATTTTCAACCGAAGTGTACGAGTGCTCGGTATGGTGTAACATGATATAATACCGCTTGTCACACAACTCATCCACAAGACTCACTATCCATATCTGCTGCTTCTCTTCTGCACGCGTTGTTTCTTTTACTTCACGGTATATGTGAGACTTTATAAAGCTTAGCTCTACAGCATACTTCAATACATCGTCTGTGCAACGAAAGCCTACAACGCTCTCACCAGAATAACCATAGAGTATTTGTACATCTTGCTCCTTCGCACGATCCAATGCGGATTTTAGAATTTTTAAATTTGTCCTTTATACTACTTTCGTCTTTAGTTTGATAATAGTGATCACAAACAACAGTAACCTAATACTTTAAAGAGTGCATTCTATTAAATACTTTTAGCCTATGTTCACGAATTAATACCGGTTTTAAAATAGATTCAGTTTCCTCAATTCGTCTCTGAAATCTTAATCTGTCCCGAGCGCACTCTTCCCATTGTCCCCTTCTACAGCAATCAGCAACGGGGTAAGTTAGAACGTTGTCACAGAATTTTACTTTTGGGGGTTTGGTGCAACCCAAACGTTTCCAATTTCATCATTCCATCTTTGGTTCACGAATTTTAACTCTTCTGCAATTTTGTCAACGCTGCGTCTATCATCACTTCCAAAGTCACTTTTATCAGTGCAAACAATGTTATGATTAGTCTCAGGATTTTTTAGGCAATTTTTTCTTTGTGCTGACAATGAACTGGATTTAAATGATGATGGTACACGGATCTGTTCCGATACTTCTGAATTATTCATATTTGATGGTTATATACGAGAGAATATACGACTATCAAATAAAACGGTAAATGAAGCAGTTGACGCTAAATCTATTTATTTGCTAAAGGAGGCCATACTATTATATATATATATATATATATATATATATATATCCGTGATGTCGATGATGGGGTGCTGTACCTCATCGTCATTCATATAATATATAATTAGTTTATATAATACGCAACCTTAAATACAATTTCTTTTATCACGTAGTGAGTTACACTGTGCATGAATGAGTACGTACAAACTAGATTAATAAAAAACGCTTTTACTAAGAAGTCACGAGACGAAGACCGTCTGGACTGAGTTTATAGAAATTCAAGGATTCCAAGTTGATCACGAGAGAAGTTATGGAGTCATCTTCCATGCTGCAAAATCTCGTCGTCTGCCTGTCTGCTCAGAACACCGACAAGAGGTGAGATCGAATCCACATCAACACAAAATTTTAGAGTCGCTAAAATAACAGCCTGAGCATTGTTCCTGTTCTAAATTATCTTTGATTCGTTTTGGTAAAATTGAGTAAACTGCTGCCTTTGTTTCCTGATCAGAAACTCTCCGCCTTTTTCTGGTATGGTGCAAGGTTTCGTTGCAACCATATTCACTGCTCGAGTCTACTTCACTGTCGTTGTCTTCTAATCTAGATTTACACTCTTCACTAATGCATTCAATGGATGAATAATCATCTTGGTTGGTATTATTGACACCACAATCGAGAGAGCTCACTGGGGTAACAGACACATCAGGTAATGGTGCGGGTGCATGAGATGGGTCGGGGGCAAACTCCTCAGGTTGCCCTTGTGGCGGGGAAAATATTGTGTGGAGGTAATTATGTTCTGCTTCTAAGTAAACAAAACGGGCTTTATGTAACAGTGACAACTAATAATGATTTATGCAAAGATGCACCAGCTCTTCCGGAACGTCTGGATGCAATTTTACCGAGCAATATATCTATCAACTTGTGTGCATCAAACCCGTTTGGAACGTCAGATATCATGTTCACCACTTAGGAATTGGTCAAGGCACAGAGAGATAACTAACACGACTCCATCCTCTATTTCCAATCTTGTAATGAATTAAAGTGAAAGTTTCGCCTGCCTTTATACAATGTCGTTCTGACGTCATTATCAAGCTCCACGCAGGGAATTCCAGGTAATAGCATGATTCACGTTGCTGGTCTTTCACCTTTGCATACACACACACACACACAAAGGAGAAAGTGAAACGCTAATTGAAACATGATTTATTTAATAAACGAAATATTCAAGTTATATATATTTACAAATATGTGTAATAAATAAGTTAACAATAGATACAGCAAAGATTATATTCAAGACATATATATTTAAAACACGTGTGAATAAATAAGTTAACAATGAATTATGTTAACAGAAATAACAGAAATTCATGTTAACTTATTTATCACACGTGTTTGTAAATATATATACACTTGAACATAATCTTTGATGTGTCTATTGTTAACTTATTTATTACACGTGTTTGTAAATATATATATATTTTGAATATTTCGTTTATTAAATAAATCATGTTTCAATTAGTGTTTCACTTTCTCCTTTGTGTGTGTGTGTGTGTGTGTGTGTGTGTGTGTGTGCACAGGTGAAAGACCAGCAACGTGAGTCATGCTATTACCTGGGATTCCCTGCGTGGAGCTTGATAATGACGTCAGAACGACATTGTATAAAGGCAGGCGAAACTTTCACTTTAATTCATTACAAGATTGGAAATAGAGGATGGAGTCGTGTTAGTTATCTCTCTGTGCCTTGACCAATTCCTAAGTGGTGAACATGATATCTGACGTTCCAAACGGGTTTGAAGCACACAAGTTGATAAATATATCGCTCGGTAAAATTGCATCCAGACGTTCCGGAAGAGCTGGTGCATCTTTGCATAAATCATTATTAGTTGCCACTGTGTTACATAAAGCCCGTTTTGTTTACTTAGAAGCAGCACATAATTACCTCACACAATATTTTCCCCGCCACAAGGGCAACCTGAGGAGTTTGCCCCCGACCCATCTCATGCACCCGCACCATTACCTGAAGTGTCCGTTACCCCAGTGAGCTTCTCGATTGTGGTGTCAATAATACCAACCAAGATGATTATTCATCCATTGAATGCATTAGTGAAGAGTGTAAATCTAGATTAGAAGACAACGACAGTGAAGTAGACTCGAGCAGTGAATATGGTTGCAACGAAACCTTGCACCATACCAGAAAAAGGAGAGTTTCTGATCAGGAAACAAAGGCAGCAGTTTACTCAATTTTACCAAAACGAATCAAAGATAATTTAGAACAGGAACAATGCTCAGGCTGTTATTTTAGCGACTCTAAAATTTTGTGTTGATGTGGATTCGATCTCACCTCTTGTCGGTGTTCTGAGCAGACAGGCAGACGACGAGATTTTGCAGCATGGAAGATGACTCATAACTTCTCTCGTGATCAACTTGGAATCCTTGAATTTCTATAAACTCAGTCCAGACGGTCTTCGTCTCGTGACTTCTTAGTAAAAGCGTTTTTTATTAATCTAGTTTGTACGTACTCATTCATGCACAGTGTAACTCACTACGTGATAAAAGAAATTGTATTTAAGGTTGCGTATTATATAAACTAATTATATATTATATGAATGACGATGAGGTACAGCACCCCATCATCGACATCACGGATATATATATATATATATATATATATAGTATGGCCTCCTTTAGCAAATAAATAGATTTAGCGTCAACTGCTTCATTTACCGTTTTATTTGATAGTCGTATATTCTCTCGTATATAACCATCAAATATGAATAATTCAGAAGTATCGGAACAGATCCGTGTACCATCATCATTTAAATCCAGTTCATTGTCAGCACAAAGAAAAAATTGCCTAAAAAATCCTGAGACTAATCATAACATTGTTTGCACTGATAAAAGTGACTTTGGAAGTGATGATAGACGCAGCGTTGACAAAATTGCAGAAGAGTTAAAATTCGTGAACCAAAGATGGAATGATGAAATTGGAAACGTTTGGGTTGCACCAAACCCCCCAAAAGTAAAATTCTGTGACAACGTTCTAACTTACCCCGTTGCTGATTGCTGTAGAAGGGGACAATGGGAAGAGTGCGCTCGGGACAGATTAAGATTTCAGAGACGAATTGAGGAAACTGAATCTATTTTAAAACCGGTATTAATTCGTGAACATAGGCTAAAAGTATTTAATAGAATGCACTCTTTAAAGTATTAGGTTACTGTTGTTTGTGATCACTATTATCAAACTAAAGACGAAAGTAGTATAAAGGACAAATTTAAAAATTCTAAAATCCGCGATGGATCGTGCGAAGGAGCAAGATGTACAAATACTCTATGGTTATTCTGGTGAGAGCGTTCTAGGCTTTCGTTGCACAGACGATGTATTGAAGTATGCTGTAGAGTTAAGCTTTATAAAGTCTCACATATACCGTGAAGTAAAAGAAACAACGCGTGCAGAAGAGAAGCAGCAGATATGGATAGTGAGTCTTGTGTGCACCAGAGTGTGAAGACGTTTAGTTTGTGGAAATGGTGAGTGGTAAAACAATAAAACCGTTATAAAATGTGCCTAGTTCATGAAATTTACACTAACGGGAACTGTCTGGTGCGTATTGAGGGAGTGATAAAACGTTAAAACCGAAATTAATTCTTGTACCGGAAAAAACAAAAAACACCTACCCAATATAATGAATATAATGGGGTACAACAATTCGCCGCACACGTTTTATTAGATTATGGTGCGACTCGCACCTCACGGATCATACGAGTTCGAACAAACCCATTCACGTATCATCAGGGTGAGTCAACCGCCCATCGAACCGTTCCTGCCTACCTGCGTGCCTCACGCGGCTCATAGTTATCTCAGAGCTTGAACCGAGTGGACGTGCGCTCCTCGAATACGATGGAACTTCCTTTGAGCAGCATTCTCAACGCCTCGTACGATGTGTCCGTGACGAAATCGTTGTGCGTGTTCAGGCGTAAATCCGGTACCGTTAGCTATGTACTCGAAACGGAATGTAGACAAACAAACAAACGGAATGTTGTTTATTTAAGCGTCGAGGAGATGAATAGAATCTTCGTGATAGTTGAGAAGTGGAGTGAAGATCGTTATAAAATACCTGCTAACGTAGGTACAAGAAGAGAGCAGATTAGTGACGCACCCTCATACGCCGTTGTATGTACGTTGTGTATAAATAACGATCGGCCATGCATTGATATACGGCTGATGTGGAAGAATGCTTCTGATAATAACGCTCTTGTTCCTACGCGAAACCGTTTCATCCTCGACAGAATGTTTGAAATCGTCGGATTCCGCAAGATGAAACCTATATTAGACGCGCGTGTTACGGATATGATTTATTTTGATACAGTACTTGAATACGCATACACCACTCTGCTCGATGGGTTTACCGAGTGTAGGGCTGAACAAGGTGAGAATGGTCTAAAGCTGGACGTTTATTTAAAAAGTTTAGACTCTTTGAAATATCATGAACTTTGGTACAAAGCAATTGATCGGTACAAGGCTGAGCTCACCTACACCGTTCACCCTGAAGAAATATTTCTTTATATAACGAGCAGTTGTCGTAACGACTTAGAAGATTATTTCAATTGCCGCTATGTTGAGTGAAGATGAGTTCACGATTGAAAAGCTCGGGTCGGTAGAAATAAACCCTCGATTTTAAAGGAGTGTTTATAAACTTGTGTTTAATAATGTAGCTAACGATGAACTCTTTGTGCGTGCTTTTGATTGTATTCTAGACGTATTTAAAGATGACTTACCAACCGGTTGTAAAGTGGGAACAAAAATAGTACTGAACGATATAAAAGCCCTTCATATCGAGTACAGGTTTCCCTATACTTTAAGCGGTGAAATATTATTAAACCGCGTATACTGCGTAATGCAGAGCAATAATGATGTAATTGTAGACTCGATTAAGTGCGAGTTTAGTAATTTGAAAAAAAGTGAAATGTATTTATGTATTTAACATATTTGTGTGTGTATATATATATATGTTTTGCTATATTGATGATTATACGATTTCTTATGTTGCGCGGTAGAAGATAAAGTGTATGTATTTATTTATTTAGTTGTGTGTATATATATTTCTGCTATGTTGATGATTATATTATTTCTTAGTTTTGTTTTTTGATCATTCCAATGTATATTTATTTCTATATATCTCCATAATTGTGTGTGTGTGTATATATATATATATATATATATATATATATATTTCTCCTGTACTGATATATTGACGGATATATTTTTTTATTATATGCATATTCCTCGTTCATATTTCTTAAACTATTATTATTTTTAATTGATCATTCAAATGTATATTTATTTTCTATATATTTACAATAAACAGAATGATGTAATGTTGTTTTATTTAATTCTTTTGGTTGTAAACAATTATATTAAATGGCTGGTTACGCCTTCTAAACCTACTAGCGGAATTCTAAGCCAACTTTTAAGAATTAATTAAATAAATGGTACAATCTGACAACTTAATAATGTATACCTGAACAATTAAAATGGTATCTGGCAACTTGCCCTAATAATGTATACCTGAACGATTAAAATAAAAAGTGGTATCTTGCAACTCAACCTGAACAAGCCATTTACGCATAAAAAAGTGACTCCTGCTACTACCTGGGGATGTCTCTACGCATGCGTACTCAGTTGAGCGGTGCAAGCCGTGGATTTCAGATGTGTATTCTCTAGCGTAGAAGAAAAATAGTGTGTCGGACACAATGTGTAAGGTGTACACTGCGTACACGAGATAAGTGTACGCATGGTGTGAATGAACTCTGAAGCTATTCTTTTTCATTACACTTTCACAACAATTTTGGAAAGAGCTTCTGTGTTGTCAGGCACAATGAGGGAGGTGTACACTGAGTACACGAGATAAGTGTACGCATGGTGTGAATGAACTCTGAAGCTGTTCTTTTTCATTACACTTTCACAGCAATTTTGGAAAATTCGGGGTTAATTATTATTATTACTACATAGAAAAATTTGTCTTTCTGCATATCACCCTATACATGTATGTGTGTGTGTGTGTGTGATCCTCACTTTCTATGACAAAAAATCTGTGTGTGTGAGTGTGTGCGTGTGTGTGTGTGTGTGTGTGTGTGTGTGTGGCAAGGTTCGGGTTATCCATTTTCTTGAACTGATCCACAGAGCAGATGTTCACATCTTCTGAAGACTGCATGTTCCACGCGCCACAGATCTTATAGACAATGCAGGTCCTGTATATGAGCTTTTATTATCTCGATGAAATTAAAATATTTCCTTTTATATGCACAATCGCCAAAAGATCAAGAGCAGATGTTCGTAGTGATTGGTTGTCAGTGTAGCTGGGTGCAGCTACGATACGTTTGTGTACCAATCGTAACACCGCTATAACGGGTCCATACTTTGGACGACTAATGGCTTCTTTACATTTTCTCCAATAGATTTAATGTTCGTATTATCCCTTGCTGTCCTTATCATGTCAATATTTGTGACAATACTTGGTTTTCCCCCACTATTCCCGGTTCAATAATCACTAATGTAATCGAGAGGTTTCTATAATAAAGAAATTATAAATATATCCATTCCTTTAATTATATTTTTAAAAAAGAAAAGAGTATTCGGTTTCCACGTTAAACTGTGGGTCTAAGGCGGAGTGAAAAGCATTGTTACAATTCGGGGAAGAGCTAGTTATTATTATTATTATTACTAAAGTGAAAAATCTACATTGTTTTTGTACATATCACATTTTGCAGCCAATCTATGCCCGGATCAATAATCAAATGATCCTGTTATTTTAAATCCGGATCAATAATCAAATGATCCTGTTATTTTAAATGCTGAACTTATGATGTGAAAGAGTGAGCAATGATTCCCTGTCGAGATGTATTTCTGATTCGGCTTCCACGTTAAACTGTAGGTCTAAGGCTGGAGTGAAAAGCTTAATGTTTCCAATTCGGCGAAAAGGAGTTAATTATTATTATTATTACTAAAGAGAAAAATCTACATTGTACATATCACATTTTGCAGACATGCTATCCCCGGATCAATAATCAAATGATCCTGTTATTTTAAATGCTGAACTTATGATGTGAAAGAGTGAGCAATGATTCCCTGACGAGATGTATTTCTGATTCGGCTTCCACGTTAAACTGTAGGTCTAAGGCCGGAGTGAAAAGCTTAATCTTTCCAATTCGTCGAAAAGGAGTTAATTATTATTATTACTACTATAATTTGTACCACCCTCTATATATATATATATATATATATATATATATATATATATATCCATTCCTTTATTTATTAAAAAAAAAAGAATGAACAAAACTCTCTCTCTCTCTCTCTCTCTCTCTCTCTCTCTCTCTCTATATATATATATATATATATATATATATATATATACGAGATAGGTGTACGCCTGGTGTGAATGAATTCTGTATTTAAAATGAGTCTATAGTTTCATTTGTACGTTTTATTTCCCACTAACTGTGTACACGAGATAAGTGTACGCATGGTGTAAATGAAGTACTTTCAGAGTACATGCGTATTAATTTTGAAAAAACTTTGTTGATTTTTGATACTTATGATTTTGATAACTAAGTTGTTAAAATATAAAACATTTTTTATTTACGAGGAAGACATTCGCTTCGAGAGTGAAGTGTGTATTTCATTGGAGAAGTAATAACAATAAAATTTTTAACATTCAGAGTCAAGCGAGGTTTTCTCGCGCTGAGTGGAAGAAAGGTAAGCCTGCGGTTACTTTGTGGTTAGCGTGAGACGTATCTTCTCAGAATTTTTTTTCTTTTTTTTTTCCAGAGAAGCTGAAAGTAAATGAGATGAGTGAAATGATATGAGACTAGTGAAATGAAGTGAAATGACATGAAAATGAAATAATACGAAAAGACTTTATTTTTTCTCTTTTTGAAACGCAAGAAAGGTTTGCCAAAAGAAATTAGACACAGTTAATGTGTTTATTTCTTTTGCTCTTTATTATCTAATATAATTTTGTGTGTTTGTGTTTGTGTGTGTGTGTGTGTGTGTGTGTGTGTGTGTGTGTTAATTTTGAAAAATGTATAATGATAATATATCTTTCCAATTCAATAACAGAGATGTTATCTAAGATGATACCATAAAAATTTGCAAGTAAAGACATATAATCAGTGCATTTAATAAAATATAATTTTATATACATTAGTAGCAAGGGACAAAATTGAAGGAGTCGAGCGAAGGATTCCCGAGACAGAGAGAGCAAGTTGAACCAGATTCCTTTCAAAAAGGCCTCGGGGTAAACAGGTGTGATTCGTTCCTGGTTCAATTTCCTACTCGTCTGAACGCAATGTTCTGAGAGTTAATATTTTGGATTCGTTTTAATAACTGAAAGAAGGTAAATAAAACAGCGTTTAAGTATCTTATATTGTTAATATGGGTTTTAATAATTCTCTTAAAAGGAGAAAACTCATTTGCTTTAAATTAATATACTTTTGACAATTCACTAAGGTGAAAATCCGTTTATATATATATATATATATATATATATATATATAAGGAATGACAAAATTAAATAGACAGTTAATATGATTCTTTCTATAAGGAATGACAAAATTAAATAGACACAGTTAATATGATTCTTTCTATATATATATATATATATATAAGGTAGGGAGAAAGTTGTTCAATTGTGTGTGTGTGTATTTCGTCTGACCTATTATTTTGGCGATTGTACGTATTATATTATTTTTGTGCAGTAGAAGGCAAATTCTATTTATTTAATTAATAATCATTTTCTTATTGTCAATTTCGATTTTAAGTCTGTATGCTTTGGTAACGAATTAAAATGGTATCTAGCAACTCACCCTAATAATGTATACCTGTACAATTAAAATGGTATCTGGCAACTCAACCATCATCTATATAAGACCCCCTTGGCTTCGGAGCTGGCAGTTTGACGCGAACTTCGGCCGAATAAAGAACTCTCTCCTTCCCTTCTTAGGTTAAGACTTAGCTTAGTTTCCATTTGCGGGGTTAGGACCTCCCACCTTGTCCCCCCAAAGTCCTCCTCCGTCTATCCTTTCACTCTTAGGCTAAGGCAACCCCTTTTGGGGGAGGTCATCCTTCCTTCTCCCCCCGAAGATCCCTCCCCTCTCCCCCTTCAGGTGTACCCCTCCCCCCTTGGCTCCTTCTAAGCCAAGTGGCTGATTAGGAGTCTATAAGACAACGGCCACTCGGCTGAAGTCTTATTATGCACTTGGCTCCTGCCAGGTGAACACCTCTCTTCCTTTCTATCCTTCTCCTTTCTTTCTCTTGGCGGATAACGCCGCCTCCAAGTTTCATGACCCCTTGTTGCACCTGCAGCATCCCCCCCTCCTTTGCAACCCCCACCCCTTTGCAACATTAAGTTGTTGTATACCCCCCCCCTTTGCAACAGTAAGTTGTTGCATACCCCCACCTCCCTTTGCAACACCCCACCCCCTTTTGCAACATTTGGTCATTATCTCTTGCAACATTGCAACATTCCTGCACTCTACCTTTTTGCGGCTATACTACTGAGATTTACCAGTATTTTATATACTGTACAGTCTTCTAATATAAGGGACAACACTCTCTCTCTCTCTCTCTCTCTCTCTCTCTCTCTCTCTCTCTCTCTCTCTCTCTCTGTATGTATGTATGTATGTATCCTCACTCCTCACACACACACACACAAACACATATATATATTTTTTTTCCATACGCCATACGCTAAAATAAAAACCTTGTAATTCATGCATCCATAATTCTTTGAGTGTTATAGATCTATACCGTGAATGTGAATGAAGGGACTAATAATAAAATAACATTTACTAGTGTCATTAATAGAAGAAATATAAGGAGCTAATTCTAAACCTTTATAGAATAATATACATAACAAGAGTGAAGCTTCATTTGCTTCGTTGACGCCAGTATTATTTCTTCTCATATTAATGAACACTCGACCCGAATGATGACGATCTCCGAAAATTGAAAATTTGTTTCTGAACTTCAGATTCATGCGTTGAATTTGTCAAAACGATTTTTTCCTCGTTCCGATCAAAGGCAATCTAAGCAATATTGGTTGAAAAACGCGATTTTTTATTTTGAGCAATAAATTGCAAAATAGTGTTTTAATTAAATCGTAGAGAATTGTAGAACTTTGATGAGGACAGGTAATAAAAATCTCGGGTACCCGATGGCTCAATAGTTACAGTGGTGGAGTCTGAGCGGTGAGGCTCTGGTTTGTTCCCGCCTGCTGGCTCCTGGGTTGGGTTGAGTTGGCCGCTTACCCCGTCATTGGTCGGGTTAAAGGTGATACTCGGAGCACACTCACCACGACATCGTGGAAAACGAGCCTCCTCGATGTTTTTGCCCTTTTAATAAAAGAAACCTGTCTAATTTTAATTAGGAAGGGGAAAAATAGATCACGACGAGATTTGCACTGCAAATACGTTGCTGTGATGGTGTAATAATAACGGTCATTCAGGAGGGCCAGACACTGCACAGCACTCAGCCCAATTAATACAGCCTATTGCGCTAACTCCTCCATTATTGGGACCAACATCATCGGGACTCGAACAATGTTCCCTCTAATTTTTTTTAGTCCGTGTGGGCAAGAAATTTTCGTTGTACATACATTTAGATTCATGGTGAAAAATTGGGTAAACTTTTCTGAGCGCTATTATCTTCAAAATTAAATATATATAAATATTAAATACTTAATAAATATTATTTCCATTAGGTGATAGCTTGATCATTACGGTACTATGAAATGGATATTAAAAAACTGTTTACAATATTATATATTCTTAAAAAAGAAAACATTTTATCCATTCTAAAAATATGAATAAAATAAAAAATAGTAAAATAAAATTCAACAAAATAAAGAAATAAAATAAAAATAACATTAATTGAAGAAGACTATTTTAGTTATCATTTCTCTAAACAATTTTTAGCATTTAGCAATTTAAAATAGACTATCAAGATTGATACATGATTTTATCCATTCACAAAATAGGAATAAAATAAAAAACTAATAAAATTCAATAAAATAAAATATAATCAAAATAACATTAATTAAATGAAAGTGCCTTTCATTTAAGTATGATTATGATTTCTCCCTACGATCTTTAGCATTTGCCCATTCCAAATAAACTCCATGAAGATTAATACATCCGTCATCATTCAGGTAACTTTTAATTCGCATGAGCATGTTCAAATGATTTTCTTTCAAGCGGTTTCTTAATTTGTTCTTTATGGAATTCATTAAACGGAATTTTTTTAAATTACTTCATTTACTGTCGTGACTCATGATACGCTTGAGCCTCTGCGCAGTTTATTTTGCTGTGTGCGCGGGCTTCACAACGCGTGTGCGCGCGCACACGCGCACACCTTAGAGAGAACATTGGACTCGAACCCCCGACCTCAGTATCTTCACTTTGCTTAAAGGTAAACAGTGTTACCCACTGAGTTACGGACGCTGGCGCTGTGATGATGATAATCTTTCATTTATTGATGGGTTAAAATTATCAGTATTCTCTTAAAATTAACTTAAAATTAATATACCTAATGTAACCCAGCATACCTAACCTAACGAGTATACCTAACCCAATCAGACATAACTTAACCTAACCAAGCGTACTCAACCTGACCAATATCCAAACCCAATCTCACCCACAGGAGCGTGTCGATTATTTCGACCTGTCCATAATTTGAGTTAATTTCCCAGTCGGATGATATAATCTAATGGACGGTTCACTGAACAATGAAATTGGAATGGAACTTCTGACTAGAAGCAAATTGAGCTTTTCCAGTCATATATTCAGACCCAAGTTCATGTTAAATGAAAAGTTAGAGGGAGTATTCCTGACACTGAAATATTAGTATACTCATTTATAATGTATAAATAGAATTATAATAATAAAACTTTAAAAGTGAGAAGCGTTCATTTGCAAAAGATAAATTAAAAAACAGCCATCATTCTGAAGTTTGTTGTCGTTAAGTATTTATTGGAGAGACTAAGGAGTTTATTCCATTCTTTGTAACTTTTATATCATAATTCTTAATTCGTGCTAAATCTATAGTGTAACTTGTAGATTAATGGGATCAGTGGGATTAATGGGATTAATGGGATCAGGGCTCCCAGCCTCAATTACCAAATGATACCTTTGTTAAAACTAACGAAAATATCACGACTTAATCTAACCAATCGTCAAGGGCGTACAGTTGACCTAATCGGGCATTCAATTTAATTTATTATATTTGGTACTATAAAGCAAAAAACAAGAATACATGGAGACCCTGATCTTCAGGTGATCCGACTAATGATATGTTGATTAAGTGGTATTTTTCAGTATTTAGAATTGCGTTCACTCGGCTATATTACTTGACTCTTGGATCTTTTGCAAGGTCTGTGTCGAGGATAGTTTTTCCTTCCCTAAAGCTTATAAGAGGTCTAAAATAGTTTGTAGTTTTCGTTTTTTTAATGTTAAATGCATAATTTTGGCCTCCGTATTAACAGCTAGGGGCCATGTCATGCAATATGAACTATTACAAAATACTGCATCATGTACACGCAAAGGCCAGTCAGTCCAATGTTCCCTCTAAGGTGTGCGCGTGTGCGCGCGCACACGCGTTGTGAAACCCGCGCACACAGCAAAATAAACTGCGCACAGGCTCAAGCGTATCATGAGTCACGACAGTAAATGAAGTAATTTAAAAAAATTCCGTTTAATGAATTCCATAAAGAACAAATTAAGAAACCGCTTGAAAGAAAATCATTTGAACATGCTCATGCGAATTAAAAGTTACCTGAATGATGACGGATGTATTAATCTTCATAGAGTTTATTTGGAATGGGCAAATGCTAAAGATCGTAGGGAGAAATCATAATCATACTTAAATGAAAGGCACTTTCATTTAATTAATGTTATTTTGATTATATTTTAGTTTATTGAATTTTATGTTTTTTATTTTATTCCTATTTTGTGAATGGATAAAATCATGTATCAATCTTGATAGTCTATTTTAAATTGCTAAATGCTAAAAATTGTTTAGAGAAATGATAGCTAAAATAGTCATCTTCAATTAATGTTATTTTTATTTTATTTCTTTATTTTGTTGAATTTTATTTTACTATTTTTTAATTTAGTCATATTTTTAGAATGGATAAAATGTTTTCTTTTTTAAGAATATATAATATTGTAAACAGTTTTTTAATATCCATTTCATAGTACCGTAATGATCAAGCTATCACCTAATGGAAATAATATTTATTAAGTATTTAATATTTATATATATTTAATTTTGAAGATAATAGCGCTCAGAAAAGTTTACACAATTTTTCACCATGAATCTAAATGTATGCACAACGAAAACTTCTTGCGCACACGGACTAAAAAAAAATTAGAGGGAACATTGCCAGTCACCTATCCATCTGCTACCAAAACCCAATATCGCCAAAATTTACCTATCCTTTGGGAAACATTGTTACGATTTGACCATTATGTGACCGTTTATCTTTGGACAAATCAATATTTTCAAACATACATGAAATTTCGGTTTATGCGAATCTTAATAGAAATTTTAACCGAATCATGTGATAGTATTATCAGATATACGCACGAGAGAGAGAGAGTTACAAGGAGTTACAAGGAAAAGAAGTACCTCAAAAGGCCTTGCGGCCCATACCGAGGAGGTACCAATGGCAACGGGTGCCAGGGAAAAATTCATACACCCTTAAATAGTGTGCAAGATTCGGTCTAACCTTTTCTTGAACTGATCCACAGAGGAACTGTTCACAACTTCTGAAGGTAGCCTGTTCCACGTGTCACAGATCCTATAGGTAAAGTATTTCCCACACACACTTGTGCTAAACCGTTTCAAATCCAACTTTCAACCATTGTTGCGAGTTGAGTTATCATTTAAACTAAACATGCTTCTAAAATCGACATCGTTGAATCCTTGTAAGAGCTTGAAAACCTCGATGAGTTGACTGCGCAGCCTCCGAGTTTCCAGCGAAAACAACGGAAGGGATTAACTTTGTGGCCCTCTCATGGACTCGCTCGAGCCGGTCAATATCTTTCCTGAGGGTGGGCGACCAGAACTGCACAGCATACTCGAGGTGCGGCCGAACCAGGGAATCGTACTGAGAGAGCACAATCTCCTTGTTCCGAAATCAAAATTGCCTCCTGATATAACGCAACAGCTTCTGGGCTTTCTCTTCCACCTCTACGTACTGTTTGGTAAACTTAAGGTCGCTGCTAATTAGCACACCCAAGTCCTTTTCCAAATCAGTGGCTTCGATATTACTCCCCAACATGGAGTAGTCCGACTTGGGATTGGCGCAGCCAATGTGCATGACCTTGTATTTACCCAAGTTAAACGGCATTTACCATTTTTCGGACCACTCTCCTATCCTACCTAGGTCCGCACGCAGTTGCTCGATCGCGTCGGACGTCCCAACATTGGCCCCAAGCTTGGTATCATCAGCGAATTTGCGATCCTACTGACGATGCCAACGTCGATATCATTTATGTAAATGATAAACAACAATGGCCTCAAAACGGACCCCTGAGGAACCCCGCTAGTGACCGAGGCCCAACCCGAGCTAGCCCCTTTAATTACAACCCTCTGCCGTCTATTCTTCAGCCACTTTTCAATCCACCTATTTACTTCCCCACCGATACCCAGCGCGCGGACTTTGGCCATTAGTCGGCGGTGAGGTACCTTATCAAAGGCTTTCTCAAAGTCGAGATAAATTACATCAATCGCCTTACTCTTATCATACTCACTCCACATGACGTGGAAAAACTCGAGCAAGTTGGTGAGACACGACCTATGCCGGCTAAACCCATGTTGGGAGTCCGCAAGCAGCTTGTAGGAATCGAAATGGTCAACGATCCTATCCGCTATTATCCCTCTAATAATTTACCTCCAACCGAAGTGAGACTAGTGGGACGATAGTTCCCCGGACTTTCGTGATCCCCTTTCTTAAAGATAGGGGTCACGTTGGCTTCCCTCCAGTCACCAGTCACCAGGCACCTGGCACGTCTCCAACAATTTGTTGAAGACTGTAGCCAGGTGGGGAGCCACCTGGTCGCGCACTTCCCGCAACACTCTGGGGAGGAACTGGTCTTGCCCAGGAGCCTTAAACGCGCTCAGTTTGTCTATTCTATCGGCAACGACTGTCGCGGTACACCGAACACTATTCAGGCCAGCACCTTCGTGCCTGACGACTGGCTCGGGGAAGACGCGGGTGTCCTCCCTGGTGAACACTCTCGCAAAGTACTCATTCAGCACATTAGCGATGTCCGCGTCGGAGGTCCGCAGCGCGCCGCTGGGGTCCTTTAACGGGCCTATCATACTTCTAATGGGCTTTCTACTATTTGCATAACTGAAGAACTCCTTAGGGTTCCCCTTGCAGAGGCTTGCCACCCGGAGCTCTTCGTTACGTTTGGCTAGCCTAACCTTCGCCTTCACTTCCCTGCACAGGCGGACATACACCTCAGTGTTCTCATGAGAACGATTGGCCTTCGCTCTCCTTTACGCAGCTTTCCTATTTCGGATAGCCGAAGCGATGTCCCAACTGAACCACTTAGGCTGCGTTGAAGCAGAGGGGACCGGTTTTGAGGGTATGGCAGCAGACTGCATCACCATAAACTCGTCCCGGAATGCACTCCACACTCCCTCAACATAGCCGCCGACCTCTAACCCCATCTCACCTACGCTATCCTCGGAGGCCAACAAAGTTCGCCTGCCCAGACAGAGAGAGAGAGAGAGACAGACAGACAGACAGACAGACAGACAGACAGACAGACAGTCAGATGCTCAGATTTTATCTTGTTGTAAATTTGATGCATCCGTACAGAACGTACATAAAAGCTTACATTCAATGTTTGTCGCTTTGCTGTTATGCGGAAACAATTCTTTCCAACGCATTACTTCAAAACTTTGGGCATATATTGCAATAACAGTTCCTTATAGAATCTTCAACTTTTTCTTTGTTCGCCCTAAACAACCTCTTGTCAAATGTAAGCAAAAACTTAAGTTCTCCGGGAAGCAGTCAAATAAAAGCGATTGGAATAAGTTTCTTAAAGTTGAAAGAAAAGGAACTTGAGCAACTTAAAATGGCAGAAAAAACATCTAAGGCTGTTTGGGGAATTCGACAGACCAAAGGACAAAACTCGCAAAAAAGAAACAAGGCTCTCACAAAAGCAAAATTGGTACGGTCAAATCAAGACCATAGAAAACTTTCCTTTCAAATAAAAAGTTAAAAAGTATACAACACGATTTTGGATACTCTGGACAAAAACTTAAATTAATAAAAAGACGAAAAAATCCATGAGACGACGCACACACACGCACACACACACACACACACACACACACACACAATATTTAACAAGGAGAAAGAAATACTTTGTTCTTTTGTGTTTAATTAGGAATATAAATCAATTATTTGTTCACAGTGATTAACAATTCTATAACAGCATTTATACCATGTTAAAGATGACTGATTCATAGCAATAAGAAATGGTTATACAGTCTAATTGTTAAATAAACACACTAATTCAGGTAGGCTAATGAGATATGCAGAGGTGAACACAGAATAAGTAATTAAGCCAATAATAACTGAAATAATGAAAGTACCGTATGGTACAGTAAATGGATTACTGTAGGTCGGTAAAAATGAAATGCGTAAAAGAACACATAAACATCGGATGCAAAATAAGTAAGTTATTTAAATAAACACAATAAAAAGGTGATACAAAACTACGATATTGGTACAACACTTGGATAGGTCTACTGCGGTCTTAACTGGAGACTTAGTTTGAACGGTACTGAGGACACTTTTTAGGGCCTACGCGATTAGGCTGAGTTTGTGACTTTTTCAACTTTCAATCCTTCATATTCTAGCACGACGTAACAAAACAATGTATGCAGAGTGAGGGCCGACAAGAGGTTTACGGACCTCCGATTTCGACGTGGATAACTCTGGAGACTGAAGAAACCTACGTGAAGATTTACCGACCTGCGTTTCGACGTGGATAACTCTGAAGACGTGTTGAGGGCTTACATGAAGTTTGACCGTATTGCGTTTCGCAGTAGATAACTCTCAAGACGTGTTGACCTACCGACAGGAGGATGTGCTGAGGGCCTTTTGAGATACTTCTTGAACGGGCGCCGATCGAATTGTGGTAAAGGATGAGTGAAGCCAGGGCCAGAAGGATGACGCCGGTAGAGTGATGAAATTGTAGGTCGCTTCAAGTGTTGATTCGTTTCGTGTATTGTTGAGGTTTTGCTTGAGGGACTGAGGCCGGCTGAGGTTGAACGGCGCTACGTGAAAGAGGAGATTCACGAGTAGTAGTAACGAGCAAATTACGAAGGATTGCTTCTGCAGGCGGACTGAAAAGGGGGCCAACGGAAACGCCTGCCGCAGTGATGTTGTTTCTTGCAGGATGAAATTGTAGAGGGCCTTACTTGATGATAGACTTCGTGTATGCTCGACCGGAGCCTTGAAGGAACAGCGGGTGGCGTAACAAGTGGTGTTACTGACGAAGGCGCTAAGAGAGAGACGAAACGACAAAAACGAGAAGATAGCACGTGAGAGTGATTTGAAAAAGGAATCTCATTTTATAGGCCTTGGTGACGTCCTCTGGTGGTCGTTTCTGAAAATACCATAAAATCTGCATTTCCTCCGTGGGCCTGTTTCATGCCCACGAGTATAGCTTTTGTTTCTCTCTCCTTGAAAATCACGTTTTTTTTCGGTTTCTGATGATTCCCGGATGTTTGCGGACGTGAGGAAAGGAATTCCCGGTCGGTCTCTACATATATATATATATATATATACATTTTAACTACAAACACGCAGTATAATTAACGTAAAGAACGACGCTTGTATAGGAGAATATTCCGCGCAAGATGAGGAGAGAGAACGAAACAAATGAAAAAATGAGGTTTCTGCGCGTATGTAGGAGAATTACGGCATTTGTTCGAGTGAGGCCCATGGTGTAATGGTTATCATATCTGACCGGCAATCGGAAGATCCCGGGTTCGATTCCCGGGTGGTTACCTCATTTTTTCATTTGTTTCGTTCTCTCTCCTCATCTTGCACGGAATATTCTTCTATACAAGCGTCGTTCTTTACGTTAATTATACTGCGTGTTTGCAGTTAAAATGTATATAATGTACGGCATGCGGGAGGTGCCCCCTTGGGGCATTGGTTTCTGCGCGTATGTAGGAGAATTACGGCATTTGTTCGAGTGAGGCCCATGGTGTAATGGTTATCATATCTGACCTGCAATCGGAAGATCCCGGGTTCGATTCCCGGGTGGTTACCTCATTTTTTCATTTGTTTCGTTCTCTCTCCTCATCTTGCGCGGAATATTCTCCTATACAAGCGTCGTTCTTTACGTTATATATATATATATATATATATATAATATGAATGGATTATATTCTTTTGGGATAACAATTTTCCGAAATTTTAAAAGTATTACTATAGTGCAACAGAAATTATAACCTAACTTGGATAATCTCGGTAGGTCCGAGTGTCTTTAAGTTATCCATTTGTAGTTTAAGTTAATAGAATGAGGAGCATGTTTTTGGCAGACAAGGATGAAAAGTCCAATGGAATTATCGGACCTGTGATCCCAACAATACTTTTCAGTCTTTGTATTTAAGTATAAATATTACAGGTTTCTGAGGCTGTGATTGTATTTTACTGCTGGGATAATGATTATTTGTGTAAGGTCGAATGGAAGTCGAATTCATGTTATCAGTCTTCATAGAGGCCAATCACTGCGCCCCACCCCGGGAAGAATGAGAAATGAGTTGTCACTAATGTGACAACTCATATTATAAAATCCTCTCACATTACATATGTTAAGTGGTCACAATTACGAGATGGGCAGAAATACAGTGAAATCTGTAAGAATTCACATTTTTAAACATTCAGTAGGATACTAATATCATTATTTTTTCAGATTTTCGAAGTAAACCTTGTTTAATGATAAATAAACTAATTTTCATCTTGTCACAAGATACTTATACCGACGGTAACACCCTGACCTAACCTATCTTTGTATTCTTATTTCCCAAGAATACAACTTTATACAGAATACATTCTGTAATGATCAGTTTTCACATTCCTTATGATGATGGAATGAAATGTATGATGTGAAAGGAATTTTCTTCCACAATGCCGGTAAATTTTTAATCCATCCCTATTCTTCAGATTAGTTCGAGTTAGGATAGGTTACCTTGAGTAAGCCGGGTTATTACACAAGCTAACGTTAGTGTAATTTACTTGAAATGAACTCCTCAAATTAAGGTTGTTCGTTAGCGTGTAGCGTCATTGGGCAAAGTGTAACGGATCAAGAGGCACATTTCAGGTTTTGTACAATTGACCTCCCTAAATTCAAAAATGAAAACAAAATTTTTTTGTGACAAGTGCAACACCTCCTTTTTCGCATGAGAAAATCGTGAAAATTGCTAGTTACCCATAACTTTTGGACACTTGCTTTCCTAGGGTTTGAGCTATCATTTGACCCCTTACAATGTACTGCTTTTCAGGAAAAATAGAAAAATTTATTTTTGGAATAAACATATACACTGTAGGTAGGTAGGTAGCCTAGATAGCTTTATTTAGTAAATGATACATTAAAATCTTGTTTAGTTTTGAATGACGGCATAAAGTCACGGGACTTAAGTACGGCTCTACTCTAACCATCTCTTGAATCCTTTCCATACACTGCCCCAGACACTTCAGTTACCATCCTAACACAGCGTTCTACACCTTGGGAGTGACATGGTATCCGGACAACAAGGGGCTCTTCAGTGATTTTATCGAGTTGTTCGACAGAAAACTGCTTCGTGAGTGGTGGTTCCATTGTGCACTCCTCCACTGGTGGAAGTAAATCTTTCAAATTCTGACGGCTTTGTTTGATCTTTGGTGGCCGAAATTCTCTGATTTACTGTTGAGCAGGTTTGGGAGCTCGTCGAATGGTCTTAATTACATCGATGGCCGATTTCCGGTTTGCTTGATCTGCATCTGCAAGCATTGCCAGTAGAACATTTTCAGGGTGAGCCCAATATGCATTTCTTTGGATCACAGGCCATGTGACAGTCTTGCTAGCTGGTGGCAGTAATCGTAGCAGCTTGATTTGCTCCAGGAAATGTTTTGGGCCATCTGTGCACCTTGGATGGCACTTGATGCTAAACCACATGGGTCCATAGTGGCACACGACAAACTGTGTGAGTGAATACAGTTCATCACTTGGCTGCGCCATCGCTACATATAGCCGACAAATTCTGCTGGCAGTTGTAACCCATCTTGCATGGGAGATTGATCCAGGCTTCCCTCGTAGAAGATCTTCATTAATGACACCAGTCCTTATCGCTTTCATCATTCTGTAGAGGTAGGCTTGGTCACGACTCAATTCAGTAAGGTCAACATCCGGGAGAGTGTGGCCATCAGCAATACATTGAATTCCTCTAGAGGAAAGTGGCAAACTTTCACACGTGGCCAAAGCTTTGCCAATTGGTCCTTTCCATTGAGTTGCAGATTCTGTTGGGCCGATGAGTTCCTTGCACAAGTGGCGCAGTGGTAGTTCATTTAAATGCAGACTACAGATGAACCAGTGCAAAGGGCGACCCAGTCGGCACTCTAGCAGGTGTATTTCTCCACTTCTGTGCCCTGTGTTTGTGGCTGTGCTGTCGGCTCCCACTGCAATTATTTTGTCTGCAATACCCATTTCTTCAATCGCATTTTGAAGTCCATCCGCAATGACAGTGCCAGTTCCTCGTTCCTGTGTCAGATGGCTTAGATAGAAGGTTCCAGGCTGTCCGACCATAGTGGTCCTCAACTTTCTTTGTGCTGTACCATTTGTTCCCCTTTTTCTCTTTGACAAGTGTCATGCCTTTCCGCCCATCAAAAAATAAAGCAGTGACTTCCACATCGTGGTAAGCTACTGCTTCCTTCAGATCCCTCTGTGCCTTCTGCCGTGCTCTCCATACTTTGTGGTGGTCAATTACGTTTATCTGATCATCAGAATTAATGATGTCATAGTCAACCAATGTTGCAGTGCTGATAGCTGCAGCAGCCCTGTTCGATGCACCATACCGGTCAGCTTCCAAAGGAACAGTGGGAATCAGTGTGATGTTCCTTTCCTCCTGGGCACTATCACCCATCCACTCATCACCAACACTTTCACCACTGGAGTCTGCTTCTGCTTGAGCTGATTCGACCACATCTGCAGAGGATGCTACCTCTTGCCGTTCCGTTTTTCTTCTATTCTCTTCTTCTTGTCTTTCTTGCATCCGATCCTCTCTTGACTTCCTTCTCTCCATCATCTGAGTCACATTCGTATCCACCCAACTGATCTGCATGATTCGCGTAGTTCTCTGGTCGATCAGAAAGGCATGCTCTCGTCGTGGAACTTTCATTTCTTTTTCATAGTGGCATGCAGACAGATCATCGCATTGGCAGACAGCTATGTCAAACAATTGATTCAGGCTTTCCTCGAACTTCTTGGTTTTTGTGGCCTGCTTGCCTTGCTTCGATGCTTGTGAGCCTTTTTCCATCAATCGGAGCAGCTTGGTCTTCACATTCTTGATTGGCTGTGATGGAATGTTAGCACGATTCCAAAGGTCAATGAGTGTTTGGCATACCTTCGGAAGAATCTCCCTGTTGCTGGGGTACTTGTTCTCCTTCAAGAAGAGGAAATGCCTTGCAACTTGTATACGGGTTGGAAGTTCAGACAGAGGAAGCTCTGATAGTGGAGAACCAAAGACAATGTGACTGGCAGATCCCCGTGTTCTTTGCGTGCTCATTGTACCAGCAAAACTCAACATGTATCACACAGGTACACTGAAACAAAAACACAAACGTATAAATAAAAAAATATATATGATTATGAGTATATATATAAATAAGGCTTGGTTTATTGGTAAACAATAAGTTTACCAATATATATATATAAAAATATACGGCACACACATATGTATTTTGTATATAAATATCCATTGGTGTATGTATATATATACTGTATATTAGGGTGTCACTTAAATGCAAAGTTTGAAATTTTCATGCTGACACCCCACGAATCTATTCCATTGGTAAAAAAACATGGTGACTGAAAAATCTTTTTATTTGAATAACTATAAAAGGTCGCCCCCGCCTTCCAAAGTTTAATGCTTGCGCGGCTTCTCCATAATCGTTCATTAGATATCTATATATCTCTATATATGTGTGTGTGTGTATCTGTGTGTGTCTGAATATCTGAGAAATAAAGTGAACAATACTTAACGATTCACCGTTTCTCATTTCAGCTACGTGATTTCTGGTGATGGAAACCCGGAAGTGTATATACCTATTAGGGGCAGCGGTTGATGAGGTGAAAGGATGCAAGCTTCCTTCCTACAGGCAAGCATTCGGTTACTTCCTTTACCTTCACCATGAAAAGAAAATGACAATACGTGACGCGTTGAGGAAGTCACTTCGAGCAGTGATGTCCTTCTGGGAGAAAGCTCACATTCCAACCAGACTCGAGACACACTGCGTCAGCAAACTGGATAAAGTCTTCGAGGAGTGGAAAGGACTCAAAAAACACGCCTCAAGGACGAGCGATTCACACAAGACGAAAGAAAAAGAATTCATTGAACGCCTCGATGGTCTCTTTAACATCGCCCACGCTGATTGTGAGAAATTGGTCAAGTACCAGAGGATTGGGAGTTCCTTCAGCAGCAGCGCCAGAAAGGACGTCCAGGTTCAATGGCAGGTTTGGACATGACCCCATCAGCGCCAAGTCAAAAGATTTACTCGACGTCGGAGGAAGAGGAGAAACGAAGAAAGCGATCAGCAGCTGAAATGGAGGCAGTATCCAACGACAGCAGTTTGGATCCTCATCCTCCAGCTCAGATGATAGCGAAGGAAAAGGAGCATGTGGTGGTTCGTTAGCGTCTAAACAAAGAGCAAAGAAGAACATCATGACATCGGAATTGGCGGCAGCGCTTGATCGCACGCAACTCTCGTCAAGAAAGGCACATATCTGCTGTTTGAGGCAGCTTCCAGCTTAGGGGCATGCTGCTAGCGACTACAACATCAATCGTGGATCCATTCATCGTCAGCGTGAAAAATTCCGTACCCTTAAGGCTCGGCAACTGAAGAGCGAGTTCCAAGGCAATAGTCCGTTGACTGTTCACTGGGACGGAAAACTCATGCAAGATCTGATGTCACGAGAATATGTTTGACCGCTACACTATTCTTGTATCTGGCTCCGGGACAGAGCAGCTCCTCGGGGTGCCAAAACTTCTGTCAGGAACCGCGCTCGCACAAACAAATGCCATCATCGATTGCCTGAATGAATGGGGGGTGACCGATCATGTCAAATCTATGTGTTTCGACACAACCGCGACAAACACAGGCCACCGTGGAGGAACTTGTGTTCTTCTGGAAGAAAAAGTTGGATGTGACCTGTTACACTGCGCGTGCAGACACCATGTACTGGAGTTGGTGCTACAGGCGGCATTCGCAGCATCGCTAGATTCAGTATCTACCGGTCCAGAAATTCTGCTTTTCAAGCGCTTCCATGATTATTGGACCCGCATTGACCAGCAACAGTTCCAAACTGCGGACACAGATGCGTTCACCAAACAGCTATTTTTAAGCATAGAACGGAGCTCATTGAGTTTGCCAAATCACAAGCACTTCAAGTTCGTGATGACTATCAGGAATTCCTCGATCTTTCCGTCATCTTTCTTGGAGGAGTTCCATACAAGGGACTAAACTTCACTCTCTGCGCCCCTGGTGCTATGCACCGGGCGAGATGGATGGCTAAGGGGCTCTATGCCATCAAGATCTGGCTCTTCCGAAGACAGTTTAAACTGACGAACACTGAGGAACGCGGAATTCGAGATATCTGCCTCTTTTCTGTTCTAGTTTACATGAAAGCGTGGGCAACAGCTCATCTGTCCATCGAAGCTCCGCTGAATGATTGGGAATTGATGAGGACGCTCCTTCGATACCCGCACAAGAAGATCTCTGATGGTAGCACCAAGAAGCTGTCTGCGCACCTGTGGTACCATTCGGAGGAGGCAGTAGGTCTGGCGTTCTTTGATTAGAGGATATCGATGGAAGTGAAGTGCAGCATGGTTGCAGCGTTAGATCAAGAAGCCCTTCACATGCCGCCAAAACGACCTTTGGTTCTTGATACTATGTTCCTCAGTGACAGCAAAGGACTGGAGCAACTGATCACAAAGAACACCCGAGGATTCTTCTCAAAACTTCAGTTGCCAGATTGCTTTCTGCTCCACCATCCCAGTTCATGGACGTCAAACTCTGAATACGTGCAAGCTCGGGATGTGGTCTCCAAACTTGCAGTGGTGAACGACAGAGCAGAACGGGCTGTGGCTCTGGTGAAGGAGCTGAACGGAAAGTTGACAGTGAAAGAAGAACAGCTCCAGTTCCTCGTTCAAGTTGTCACTGACCACAGAAAGCAACACCCAGCTCCGAACAAATCAGCATTAGTGAGGACGCGAAAGAACTAATCACTGATCAGCGTATGAGCACCAATTATTCTGCTACTGTATATGTATTTTATTTCTCAAAGTTTTGCTTTTGTTGCTTCTCCATTTTGTACCATTATTCGCCAAATTATGTCTTCTATTTTGATTATATAATAAACTATTTGTATTCTTTGCGTTTTTAAGTGTCATACTTTCGTTATTTCACCAAATTGCCTTGTTTTTTATTATCTGGTTCGGCCCAAGCAGTGAACACTGAACAGCTTGTTGACGTCAACAAATGGGTCTTGTTTTCAGTGACGAGGGCGACCTTTAAATGATGACCAATCAGGACCAAATTTCTCTTCCGTATGTTTTACACCAAATGGAACAATTTTAGGGGGTGTCATAGGAAAATATCCATCGTTTAATTTTCCCCCTATTACCTAGTGACACCCTAATATATATATATATATATATATATATATATATATATATATATTATATATATATATATATATATATATATATTTATTGGTGAAGGCCGCTTCTGGCAAGCTTCAATTTCAATTTAAGCAGAAAGCCACAGACAAGAAGGAAAGAAACATCCATCAAGTTGGAAAGGGACTATATTCTGTATATTGCAACGTTTCAAGCACAAACTATGCTCATCCTCAGGCAAAAATTCTAAAAAGTTAAAAACATAATATTAAAAGCCATAATGACATTAACAAAATAAAATAGGGAAAAAATCCACAAGTATTAAAAACAAAGTCACTAAAAATTCTAGAAAGTTACAATTAAAAACCATAATGACTATTATAAAACAAAAGCGAACAATTAACAAGCTTTAAAACAATGAAAGTGACACTAAAAACGAACAATGAATAACAACTATAAAATACAAAATGTAAAACTCAAAAAACTAAAAATTCACAGGCCATCTTTTAAAACACTAAAAAATTAAAAACCCACACTAAAAGAAACACACCTTAAGTCTAAGCAGCACAGATTCCGAGGCAAAACTAAAAAAACAGAAGCATCTAAAACCAAGTAAAGGTTGGTTGTTCAAGATGTTCAGTTTAGACTGAGGGGAACGGATGAAATATCAGAGTTAAGCGAAGGGGAGAGAGTTTTAATATACAGGGATTCTAAAAGTCTTAACGTTTGCTCACACGGAGCGGAATCTAAAATGTTAAAATTAGATAAGGTTATATCGACTTTGCATAGAACAACATGGCTGCGTATAGCTGAAGCTTCTTTAGTTTTCAAAGGTTTGTCAGTTCTATGGCTTATGCCCATATGGGCACAGAAACGCGACTCGAGGCTCCGCACAGTGCTACCAATATAGCTCCGATCACAACGGGGACACTTGAATTCATAAACGACAGCACTGCGCAGAGCATCCGATACACGGTCTTTAACATTAAAATATGAGCCAATAGAACGACGGTTAACAAATACTAGTTTAAAATCTATTTGACAATAAAATTTACTAAGAAGTGGCAGAAGGTTATTACGGCAATAGGAATTCAGATATCCCATTTCTGGGAGCACAAGATAATATACATTTTTAGGAACGTTAAAATTATACTTTTTAGGTTTGTAAATGTTAGCTAGAAATCTATTGATAGCGTTTTCTACAATCTGCAAAGGATAGCCATTATTCACAAAATATTTTCTTAAAAAAACAAATAGATTTCTAGCTAACATTTACAAACCTAAAAAGTATAATTTTAACGTTCCTAAAAATGTATATTATCTTGTGCTCCCAGAAATGGGATATCTGAATTCCTATTGCCGTAATAACCTTCTGCCACTTCTTAGTAAATTTTATTGTCAAATAGATTTTAAATTAGTATTTGTTAACCGTCGTTCTATTGGCTCATATTTTAATGTTAAAGACCGTGTATCGGATGCTCTGCGCAGTGCTGTCGTTTATGAATTCAAGTGTCCCCGATGTGATCGGAGCTATATTGGTAGCACTGTGCGGAGCCTCGAGTCGCGTTTCTGTGCCCATATGGGCATAAGCCATAGAACTGACAAACCTTTGAAAACTAAAGAAGCTTCAGCTATACGCAGCCATGTTGTTCTATGCAAAGTCGATATAACTTTAGCTAATTTTAACATTTTAGATTCCGCTCCGTGTGAGCAAACGTTAAGACTTTTAGAATCCCTGTATATTAAAACTCTCTCCCCTTCGCTTAACTCTGATATTTCATCCGTTCCCCTCCGTCTAAACTGAACATCTTGAACAACCAACCTTTACTTGGTTTTAGATGCTTCTGTTTTTTTAGTTTTGCCTCGGAATCTGTGCTGCTTAGACTTAAGGTGTGTTTCTTTTAGTGTGGGTTTTTAATTTTTTAGTGTTTTAAAAGATGGCCTGTGAATTTTTAGTTTTTTTGAGTTTTACATTTTGTATTTTATAGTTGTTATTCATTGTTCGTTTTTAGTGTCACTTTCATTGTTTTAAAGCTTGTTAATTGTTCGCTTTTGTTTTATAATAGTCATTATGGTTTTTAATTGTAACTTTCTAGAATTTTTAGTGACTTTGTTTTTAATACTTGTGGATTTTTTCCCTATTTTATTTTGTTAATGTCATTATGGCTTTTAATATTATGTTTTTAACTTTTTAGAATTTTTGCCTGAGGATGAGCATAGTTTGTGCTTGAAACGTTGCAATATACAGAATATAGTCCCTTTCCAACTTGATGGATGTTTCTTTCCTTCTTGTCTGTGGCTTTCTATATATATATATATATATATATATATATATATATATACCCTAAGACATATAACAAACTTATAAACAATGCAAAACACAACAAAACAAAGAAATGTGTATAATGTATATATCACAAAACGCACCTTTCGTTAGTACCTTGGGGTTTTTGAACACCCCATCCACAGAAAAAACACTTGTTTCTCTCAAGCGAAGTAGCGTAGAACTAAGAAATTCCAGGGGATGACTCACTGAGAATAATTAGAAAGCTGCCAGAAGTACCATGTCAGTCAGTGTTGCCAAGTAAAGATCACGCATCACAAAGTGAACCCTATACCGATCAATTTGTGATGCGTGATCTTTACGGTGGCTCCGCCCTCGTACCCCCGAGACCTAAATTATACAAATGATAATGTAATAACATGTTAAGCTATGCACTTTTTTAGTCTTTATCTAGGGCACATGACGAATCAAGTTCTCAAAGTCGAAACGACACGAACAGCACGTCATAATTCTATCACAAACACGACCAAACTGAATCCAATTAGAAAAATAAAAAATAGCCAGAACAAAAACCAACCAAGTAATTAAGTCGCAGAGTAGCGAAAAAATAGCCCAATCAGGAAAAATATTTTATGAAAAAAAGTTGCATTTGACGTGACGTTACATCAAATGGATATGAAAATGAAAATGAAAATGAAAAGGTTTATTGGATATCGTTAATTAAAATTTCAGAAGCAAATATCTCCAAAAATATGATCGACCGAAAAAGTTTTTACTTAAAGGAAAGGTTTTATTTATTATTTTCTACGCATTGCAATAATTTTTATTAGAAACTGAGGTGAGGGGGATATTGTATACAATTATCGGTAAATCTCTAGGAGCGCTCCATTTTTCAATATTAAACATACACTCGATAGCAAATAAGAAAACCTAACCAACCGAACCGAACCTAACCTAACCTAACCTAACCTAACCTAACCCACATATATATCCCCCGAATCAGTATTTGCGACTTGGGACATGTATATATTAACACTTACCTAATAACCTGGATTATAGAGTCGTGCAGCTTCCAGAAGAAATTTATGAAAACGTAGAGGTACGTCCGGGTTGGCTTTAAGAAAATAGCTTCGTGCTAAATAGCCAACAAAAAATGTCTTGCTTCTGCCGTATGTTGGTGTCAATTGACGTACATCTCTCCACGTCTTCTCAATATTCTGGATATGGGCTTGGGTGATAGGGTCTATAATGCATTTACAAATATTCCCTTTTGTCTTACACTTGGGGCATTCCAAATTGCCGAGCACAAGTTCATGCTGTACTAAAAATTTAACTAAATTCTCAAAATTGTCATGAAAATCACAGTGAATTTTCACTACATTGATATCACATCCATCACATTCCATCTTACAATACAGACTGAAGATTTATAACTTAGCCAACCTTTATAATGTAGTTAATGACGTCACGCGTCAAGCAATTAAACCTAGTTACTTTTTATTTGCTATTGATATTTTTGGATTACTACATTTTTAGACTCAGAAAAATGTGAGCTTTCAAATGGTATATGTTTTATGAGTGTATGTTTAATATTGAAAAATGGAGCGCTCCTAGATATTACCCTAGACTTTGAATGCATATTAAATACAATAACCGCACCGAAATAAGGTGGGAGAAGGTAAATGCGATAAAGCGGGAAACTTGGAGCTACTGGGACTCCGACTCGTTCTCCAGTCACTATTTCCAACTAAAATATACAGTGGTTCAAATAATGTAATTTGTCCAGAGTGAACATAGATAACACAACAAAATGTGCATCATTGGGTTACGACATATATATATATATATATATATATATATATATATATATATATATATATATATATATATATATAATTTAGTGGTGGACCGGATATCCGCATCCGTATCATTTTTAACATTCGCAACTGCATCCGCACTTCTGACTGCGGATGTTATGCGGATATTACCTCTAATAAATTATGCAATTTACAATTAAATTAACTTATAAAGTAGCTTATAAGGCCCAGTCATGCACATTTCATGTAAAGTATTAATTATTAATGAAAAAACAAATATATAAACCTCAAAATATAAATACCTGGTAACACAGAAAATTGAATGGAACTTGGGTGCTACTATAGCGTGATTCCTACCGGCGACTTCGATACTATAGGGTGATTCTTACCCGTTTTGGTTCGAAACTACAGTACTGTAAAGTGTGATTCCTATCCAAGGTAGAAATGAAAATATAATAAATATAAAATGCTATTTATTATTCAATTTTATTTATTTAAAAAATAGTTTCGGTGCTACTATAGTATGTGGTCTACTTACGATTGGTTAGGTTTAGTCACGATATTTTCGTTAAAACTAACGAAAATATCATGACTAAACCTAACCAATCGTCAAGGGCGATGGACATTGGAATGTAAACAAGCAATTAGTAAACAAGGTAAGAAGCTATAATTAAAAGGTAGACCGCCGAATCGAGGTAGGAATTACGCTATAGTAGCACCGGAACTTGTTTCATTGAATTTTCTCTGGCTGAAACTCTTGAGAAAGTTATTATTTTTATCATAATGAAAACATTAATATTAATTTTAATTCTTATGCATTGCCTGCCATAATAGTAATATCACGAAATTTGAAAAATTATGTCATATATTCATAATTCTATATTATATTGATAGATTAACTAAATATCCGCATCCGTGGATATTGAAATTAAAGATCCGCATCCGCAGATGTTGAAATCGTGGCCATGTCAGAGATAAGTAAATACAGAATATGAAACAAGACGACATTAACATCTAAATTAGTTGGTATGGAAACGTTACAGATGTATATTGCGTCATAGCAATCGTGGAAATTTGTGCGTAACTTTTATTATTTTATATTTATTTGACATTTTAGATATGTCCAAACTTGAAATGTTGTTCTAGAACTAAAGAAATCGTACATACGAAACTACTGTCTGTGTTATAGGCTATATTATATAGGGGGCACGGAGGTAAACACAACGTAATTAAATCGAACCGAATTTAATCGACTGGCAACAATCGTAATTAAATCTAATCTTGAATCGTTTGACTGAAATAATATCGAATCCGAGTTAATTCCGGATCAATCCAATTCACGTACATATTTATGATATAGGAATGCTATTTTATCTTCATCTAAAATATCCTCCCGCTCTCTTGGACCTTCCATCTTTACATTCCGAAATCTATACTTATTTAAAGGGTTGTACTGCCAGTGAAATAAGACATGAACTTAATATCTGTATATTGCCATTATTACTTTCATTATCATATAAATTTAATTAATGTAACGTACGCATGCGCATTACCAGCATAATATGTGTTTGACCTAGAAATGATTTTGTATATCTTTTCATAAAGTGTAGATACTAAAATAGATACTAATAATGATACTAATAATGATACTAATAATGTAATGGTATTTCTCCAGATTTTATGTACACAGAGAATAAAGGGTATCTTTTCTAAAATGCAAATGCTTTACCATATTCCAAATGACGGCGAACATGTGTGTCACACCATCCGTGAGTGACCTTCAAAGTGTAAAACGACATTGTATCGTCCACACTCTTCTAAAAGTTATAGCTTTTTTCAGAAGAAACTACACCACATGCACTTTAAACCAAAAGACAGAGGAAGTCGTCGCGAATACTTTGATGTAAACATTGGATAAATTCGTTTACTACAAAAAGTTTAGAGAAAAGTTTGTGATAAAATGTTGCTCAGCTGAGTTAGCCGTTTTTCCGCGTGAAGCTCATTCGTCTGCCGAGTGAATCTGGATGGAGCTTATACGTCGATCGAACTTGAGTTCGAATTCTGACTGGAATTAATAATTAAAAGAATAATAGCTATATTAATAAGGGTAATAATGATAATGATAATAATAATGATAAAAATAATAATAATTATGATGGTAACAGTAATAACACGAATAATGGTGTGGGAAAAACTCCCCTCTCTCACTTTACTGTATTATGTCTGAAATTAGAATCTCTTCTTAAAAATGTTTTTTCTGCCCTATCTGGGCTCAACTCTAGGAAGGCATATGGTCCTGATGGTGTTCCTCCCGTTGTTATTAAGAACTTTGCTTCTGTGCTGACACCCTGCCTGGGCAAACTCTTTCGTCTTTGTCTTTCATCTGGTACTTTTCCTTCTTGTTGGAAGTTTGCTTTCATTCAGCCTGTCTCAAAGAAGGGTGCCCGCTCTCAACCCCCCAACTATCGTCCAATTCCTTTAATTTCTTGCCTTTCCAAAGTTTTTCAATCTATCTTTAATAGGAAAATTCTTAAACATCTTTCTTCTCACAATCTTCTTTCAGATCGTCAGTATGGATTCCGCAAGGGATGCTCTACTGGCGATCTTCTTGCATATCTCTCTGACTCTTGGTCATCCTCCTTTCGGGATTTCGGTGAAACTTTTGCGATTGCGCTGGACATATCGAAAGCTTTTGATAGAGTGTGGCACAAATCTTTAATTTCCAAACTACCCTCCTTCGGTTTCTATCCTATCTATGCCTTCATCTCTAATTTCCTTTCTGGCCGGTCTATAGCTGCAGTTGTAGATGGCCACTGTTCTTCTCCTGAAGCTACTAACAGTGGTGTTGTTCCTCAGGGTTCTGTCGTTTCGCCCACTCTTATCCTTTTATTTATTAATAATTAATTCGCACTTCCTATTCTTCCAATCCTATGCCGATGATTCCACTCTTCACTTCACCCGCTTCCCAAAGCGTCCCTCATAGCAGTCGCTTCATGATTCGCGTGAGGCGGCTATGGGACACCTGACCTCTGATCTTTCTGCTATATCTGATTGGGGCAGAGAAAACCTTGTGGCTTTTAATGCCTCAAAAACTCAGTTCCTCCATCTGTCTACGCGTCACAATCTTCCACACAACTATCCCCTTACCTTCAACAGCACACAACTCAATCCTTCCTCTTCTCTTAACATTCTTGGCGTTTTCTTTTCTCGTGACCTTTCCTGGAAAGATCACATATACTCTCTTTCTAAAACAGCTTCTAAGAAGTTAGGTGTGCTGTACCGCCTACACAATTTCTTCATCTCCACTCAGTTGCTCTCTCTGTACAGGGTTCTTCTTCGCCCCTGTATGGAGTATGTTTCTCATGTGTGGGGTGGGTCAACCCACACAGCCGTACTTGACCGGGTGGAATCAAAGGCTTTTCGTCTCATCAATTCCCCTCCTCTTACTGATTGTCTTCAATCTCTCTCTCTCTTCACCGCAATGTTGCCTCACCCTCTCTTTACTATCGCTATCATAACGGACATTGCTCTTCTGAACTCTCTAACTGCATGGCTCCTCCTTTAAGGAGAGCACGCAGCACCAGACTTTCTACATTTTCTCATTCCTATTCTATCCAACTATCTAATACAATAGTTAATCGGTATTTTCAGTCTTTCATCTACTCAACCGGTCAACTCTGGAACAATCTTCCTCAATCCATCTTTCCTCCTTTCTATGACCTCCCATCTTTCAAACGCAGATTGTCTAGGCATCTCGAAAACCCCGGACCTTGATTTTGGATCTGTTCTTCTTCTATGGGAGGGGCGCTTTTGCGGGCATTTGCCCTTGGCCCCCTCCTTCCTGCATAAAAAATAATAAGGATCGGAAAATTAAAGTGGATTACAAAGAGGTATAGTGTAGAAATATTGAAGTTATAACTACAAAAAGGGAAAATGTAAGGTAGTAAAGGTTTTCTGAATTTTATTCTGGGTTAGGTTTTTGGGAGGTTATTCCACCTTGAGATGTAGTCTTCTTTAAATTCTATTCCGTTTGAGTTTACAAATACAGTGTTTTCCGCGTTGAGTCAACATATATACGAGGTCTACTCAAAAGGTATCCGGACAGGATGTTTATTTTTAGAACAAGGTCACGCTGGAGTTGTGACTCTGCTAAACATTAGGGTGTATCATGCTCATTGAAGCGCGAATTTCAAGATTGGCAGTATGTAGTCCTATGTAAAATTAAATTTTAGGAGGTGTTTGTTTTCTTAAACTTTTGCTAAAAATCACGTTTAAATGTTCAAATTTCCACTTTTTCGTTTTCTGGTTATGTACAGCTGTGCAGGACATACACTGTAGTACAAATGTAACAGACCGGTTTCTTACCAAACAAAACCATTGTAACAGCTGTTATAGGCTACTAGTGTTTCAATGTGATAATTTTCTATGTTTCAGATACAAAGCTTGGTGAAGATTGTGTAGCCACCATGGCTAAGCAAGGACGAAAGACCAGAAAATGTTCTGGTTCAAAGCTGAGTGATCTGGTGGGTCCAGGCAAGCAGTTATTTCCCACAGAAGTTCCAACCTGGAGAGCTGTGTTTCAGAGAGGAATCCTCCTCCAGGAAGAGAAGCTGCTTCTGGATGATATGAAGAGAGCTCAGTACCCTCTGCAAGATTTGGCTAAGGACTTGGCACCACTGGTACTGGCACAGTGGCGCAAAAGCAATGCCAAGTTCACTCCTCCTGTGATCATTGAAGAGAGATCCATTGCCAGGAAGATTCTTGTCAGGTGGAATGAAATGATTGACCTAATGAATGGCAGAGTGAAGGCTGCAAAGAGAGAGAAGAGAATATCTGAACTTGATACATTGTTTGACATAATCTGCAGACATGATATCACTCTCTGTGGAACTGAAGCATCTGGCTGCTCTGGCTGTGCTGCTAGAGTTCATGTCAACTATGACTGTCCTCTGCCTCAGAAGATTCCAAAGCTAGAGCTAGAGTGGCTCCATTATCAGAGGATCAAAACCTCAGAAGTTTCTGGCTTCCGGATGGCATCTGTTGATGTGAAGGAAACACTGAAGCAGGTGAAGGCTGCTAAGAGGAAGGAGGAAGAACAGAAGGCAGCTGAGAAGAGAAACAGAAAAGAGGAAGAGGAAAAGGAGCTACCGCTTAGAGCTGATGATGGTGATGATGATGAAGATGAGGTGACTTCCTTGCAAGAGTCTCCAGGCAGAGCAGCTCCTACTGCTGGCACAGATTTTTCAAGTACTGCACCAGGCACAAGCCCCAGTGTCAACACTGGCAAAGTCTCCACCTCTGCCAGGAGGAACTACATGGATATCTCAAGCACTGCTGCGGCTGCAGTCAGGTTCAAGGTGGCAAACACTCCTGCAGCAGCCATTGCAACTGGTTTTTTGCAAGATCTCATCAAAGCTGGCCATCTATCTGCTGATAAGGCATATCTAGCTGTTGACAGGATGAAGATGTGGAGGGGCAAGGAGTCTGTAATAGGTGTCTCGGTAGAGGCTCTGAAGAAAAGGACAGAGGGAGAGGAGATCAAAGGAATTTTCTTTGATGGAAAACAAAATAAGAAGACAAAGATCATGAGGTACAATGAAGAAACTGGCCGCTTCCATCCTGATATTGCAAGTGAAGAGCACTATAGTGTTACCTGGGAACCTGAGGGGAAGTATCTCTTCCATTGTACACCAGAAGAACTAGAAGGAAATGAGAAACCTGCACTGAAGATAGCTCAGGCTCTGTTTGAGTGGATCAGTGTTCATGGTGCTAAAGATACTATTGTGGTCCTTGGTGGTGACTCCACCAACACAAACACAGGACCTGATGGAGGAGCCACACTCACTTGGAGAGACTGCTAGGTCACAAGTGTCACTGGCTGATATGTCAGTTGCATATTAATGAACTCAGCCTCAGGCATATGATCATCAAGCTTGAGGGTCCCTACACGCACAAGTCTGGGTTCAGTGGCCCAATAGGAAAACTTTTGGAGAAGATCAATGACATACCTGTCAACTTTAGCTTGAAGGCTCTGCCAGGAAAAGAAGATATAATTGAACTGCCAGAAGACATTGTACAGAACCTTAGCACTGACCAGAAGAACTGCTACCTACTGATCAAAGCTCTCAAGACAGGAGATTTGAGCAAGGAAGTTGCTGGTCTGAAGTGTGGCCCACTGAATCAGTCACGCTGGCTGACTACAGGTGAGGCTCTGTTGATGCTGTGGATGAGGCAGCATGGTCTGAAGGGGTAGGTGTTGAAGAAGGTGGAGGTGCTGCTGAAGTTCTGCCTGGACTTCTACTTCAAGATGTATTTTGAGATCAAGGTGAAGCACCACATGAGGTATAGACCTCACCATATTGTGACCGCTGGGACTGCTGAGAAACCAGACCTCTGAAGTCAGGAACATAATCACTCATGTGATAGTTCGTGGAGCATATCATGCTCACAGTGAGAACCTCATTGCCTCTCTCCTGTGCAGTGAGGATGACGAGGACAGGGCATGGGAGGTTGAGATGATCAAGAAGATCAGAGGTAAGTCTGAGTATGGAGACATGAGTCTGAGAACTCATAGAAACCCTAAACTGAATTTTGATGGCACTTCTCCAATTACTCTGATTAATTGGGATAAGGAGAAACTGTATGAGCCACTCTTCACTTTTAAGATGTCAAGAGGAGAAGTTGAGGAGCTTCTCAGGTCTCCACTTGAAGTTGAGAACTTCTCAGTTCACACTGAAAGCTGTGAAAGAGCAATCCAGGAAGTTTCAGCTGCAGCTTATGCAGTGTATGGGCAAGAGAGAAGAGATGGTTTTGTTCGTGCTAGGATCGATCACAGAGAATTGTTGCCAGTTTTCAAGTCAAAGCAAGACATTATGAATATGTTTTAGATCTCTACAAGACCTGCTAGACAAATGAAGATGCTTTCAGAAGAAAAAATCTCAAAACATTCAGTTGACCAACATATTATTACAAGCTGGGGGTGGAGGAGGGACTTATACAAATATTAAAGAAGAATTGCAATTGCAAAAAAAAGGTTGAACGTCACAGCAGTTTACGGAAAGGTGGGGGCAGCTGCCATCACACTCAGTGATGCCGAAAAGAAAATAAATAAAAATTGATGGAGGCGTTTCTAAAAAAAAGAAAATGCAAAACCAAGAAAGAAGAACAAAAAGATTCTGCCTGATGAAGAGAACAGCCGCGAAATGTGGTGTATAGGAGACTAAAAATCATATAATTCCTTAGTTTTGGGCCATTTTGGGTGATTTTGGTTATTTTAGGGGTTATGAACCACTTTGGCCTATCTTAAATGGGTCCAAGCCTGTCCCTAGAAATGCTTAAGGGTGTATGTGAACAATATGGAACATATGGAGGTCATTTGAGGCTACCAAGTCTTTGAAATTGGCCAAAAATCCCATTTTTCGACAAAAAAGTGAGATTTTGAACACTTAAATGCGATTTTTCGCCAAAGTTGCAGAAGACGAACCCATCTTAAAATTCAATTCTACATAGGAATACATACTGCCAATCTTGAAATTCCAAGTTTTTCAATATTCGACCTGAGCATGATACACCAACTAAACATGTCTCTGCATGTCAAGACAAGTTGACTGAAAAGGTTGCACTTCATTGTGTAGCGTCAGTCCACTGTCCTGAGCCGATAAAGTTAAACGTGTTTTGTTTCGCCACGATTTCTTATGGTGTTGGTCGTTTTACTTGCTTTTTTTGACTGTGAAGGTGTTGTGCACCATGAATATGCTCCACAGGGACAAACAATCAACAAGGAATTTTACAGTGAAGTTTTGAAAGGTCTACTTGAAGCATTTCGGAGGAAACGGCCGCAGAAGTGGGAATTCGAAGACTGGATGCTTCATCACGATAGCACGCCATCTCACTCGTCACAACTTGTCCAGCAATTTTTTATCAAAAACGCTACCACCCTACCCACCCCAAGTACGGCAGCCTCCATATTCGTTGGATTTGGCTCCATGCGACTTTTTTTGTTTCCAAAGCTCAAACAAACCCTGAAAGGACACCAATTCGATGATGTTGATTAACCCATTATTGCCCATTGGTAGAATTTCCAACGGCAATACGAGAAAAAGTGATGCAATAATAACAAACAATTTTGGCGGTAGGAAATTCTACCAATGGGCACTAATGGGTTAAAAGAAATTCGACGGAGCAGCTTTTCGCCATTCCGAAAAGTGCTTTCGAAAAATGTTTTCAACAGTGGCAGGATACTATGAGGGAGATTAAGCCCCAAACTTTATAAGTACCATATTCTGTCTGTACAGCGAGTCTGAGGTAGTACGATTATGACTGATTGATACGAGTAAATTTGTACTTCCTTAAAGAGGAAACAAACTTACGGTGTCTGAAATACAAACTAACGAAAACTGCAATAAATTGAATACGGATATGGATGTTCTTTTGACGAGACTAACACGGAGCATTGTTGCTTTCGGTGGTGATGAACCACGTACGAAAGCCTCGTTAGTCCTTTGACTCTTATTTGCTTGGAAATGCTGCTGCGAGCTGCTCGTACCCTGAAATGGGCGTAAGTGCAGATTGATGCTCTATGTGAAAAATGTTCAGTTCTTCATACTTTCACTTAACTACAAATGAATCAATGAATAATATATACAGTATATACTGTATATATGGCTCTAGGAAGATTGCCACTGGGAAAATTGCCACTGGGAAGATTGCCCATGGGAAAACTGACCATGTGGGAAATTGCCCATGTGGGAAAATTGCCCATGGGGAAAATTCACGAGGAGAAAATTGCCATGCGGAAAATTGCGATTTTGATAATACAATATATTTTGTTTTTGTATAGAACTATCTGAAAAGTATTATAGTATGATAAATAGAAAAAATACATAATTGAAAAATTTATTTTATCCTATTCAAATAAAAATTTATAAATTAAAAGGAAGTAGTAATTTATAAAAATTATTAAAAAATTTGAAAAACTTTGTTTTAAAAAATATGCATATTATAGGCAATAGATCTTAAGTAGGTCATTTTATCATTTGCAGCACCATACTTTTCTACGATATTCTTGACTCTTGAATTTAAGTCCTTATATTTTTTTTGCGTAGGAAGTGAATCCCCTCGTTCAAATTGAACGCGCTTAGCTTTGGCCAAGCATTCTTCACGTTTAAGTGCGTCAATTAACTTCCAGATGTTAGGGTGGGAATTACTTACTGCTTTATTTAGGACATTATGAAAAGCTTCCACGCTGTTGTTCATGCGGGGCAACGAATTTTCCACACGGGAGTAAACATTCCAGAGGGGAATTGGAAACATAGGGGTGTCTCTTCTTCGGTTATTTCGCGTTCCCCTTTCAATCCCTATGTATGTAAATTCAAAATAAGACAAAAATTCCTGTGATATATCATCATCTCCAGAGAGTTCTTCAAAAAATTCAATAACATCTAGGCATGGCACAAAAGCAAGGGCGGAAAAATATCGCATCTTCAAAGAGAATTCGTTGTCGTTGTGGTATTGTTTTTTAAACCCAAGGTCGACAATTTTCCTATATCACGTCCTTGGCTTGGTGTTGAGTTGCTAATTAGTAATTTTTACGGTATATATATATATATATATATCAAAGCTATTGACTTCTCCTTAGGGAAACGGAGCTTACAGATGAACAGAAGGATCAACACAACGGCAAACATTTTCATTTATTTGTACTTCAGACGTTTCGACAATTCTTTTGTCATCATCAGTGAATTAAGTCTTAAAACCTTAAAACAAAAGTAAAAAGTGAAAAGTGAAAATTACATCAATACAATATTAAAACCATTAAAATTAAAACCTTAAAGCAAAATGAAAATTGCATCAATACAAAATTAAAATCATTTAAGTTTCATCACTATAAAAACTAAAATTAAATTAAATTACCTCAATAGGTAAATACACAATGTTTACATCCACCTCCATACTTGGCAAAGCCTGAGAGAACACTGGATGGTCAGAGGATTAGAAAGGGTATGTCTACGAGAGTCGGTTGGTTAGTTAAAAAAGCTGTAATTTGTAGGATGAGCTATTATTGTTAAGGGAGGGTTTGTTTCTATAGATGTACAAAGATTCTAAAATTCGGAGTTCTGTGAGGTTATTGGATCTAGTTAAAATTTCAAACTGAGTTTTGTGAAGGGGATGGTTGTTTTCATTACTATGGTTTCTAATTGCGGATTGTGGAGGGCTACTGAGGGGACGGTTGGTACGGACTGACAAGCCCAAATGTTGAGAAAGGCGCACCTCCAGTTGGAGTTGAGTGCTGCCAATATACGCAGCCTTACAGCTGTCGCACGTGTATTTGTAAACAACATTGGGGCATACAGTTTTGGGGAATTCATCTTTGAACTTCAAAAAATTTGATAATTTAAGTGGGTTGACGAAGGCGAATCTAAAATTTATTTGGGGATAACTAGACTTGAGCAGTTTGGACAATTCACCTCGAATACGCAATGATAAATAACCATAAAAAGGTAATTTAATATATCTGGTTTCTTTTTGTACTGTAGTTATGGGGAGTTTAGTATTAAAAGTGTTATTTAAAAATTTCTTTAATTGGTTATCGAATAGATGAGAAGGGTAGTAATTGTTAATAAAGTACTGTTTTAAAAATTTAAATTCTTCGTTTAACGAAAAGTAATCCGAACAAATACGGTAACTTCTTGTTAATAATGTTACTATAGCACTAATCTTATATTTATAAAACATACAACTTAAATAATTGGTTCCCAACCCAGTAAAAGTTTGTTTTCGAAATAGTGAAGTATGGAACTTATTATGAGCCCGTTTAACTGAAACATCCAGGAAAGGTAAACTATTATTTGTTTCGTTTTCACATGTGTACTTAATATTACTATGTTGTTTATTAAGATAATCAAGAAAAAGTTTTACGTGTGAAGGATGGTTAAATATTAAGAAAGTGTCATCCACGTATCTTCTGTAATATATGGGTTTAAAACTACTAGGACAACTTTTCAACCAAAACTGCAATAAATTGAATACGGATATGGATGTTCTTTTGACGAGACTAACCTAACACGGAGCATTGTTGCTTTCGGTGGTGATGAACCACGTACGAAAGCCTCGTTAGTCCTTTGACTCTTATTTGCTTGGAAATGCTGCTGCGAGCTGCTCGTACCCTGAAATGGGCGTAAGTGCAGATTGATGCTCTATGTGAAAAATGTTCAGTTCTTCATACTTTCACTTAACTACAAATGAATCAATGAATAATATATACAGTATATACTGTATATATGGCTCTAGGAAGATTGCCACTGGGAAAATTGCCACTGGGAAGATTGCCCATGGGAAAACTGCCCATGTGGGAAAATTGCCCATGTGGGAAAATTGCCCATGGGGAAAATTCACGAGGAGAAAATTGCCATGCGGAAAATTGCGATTTTGATAATACAATATATTTTGTTTTTGTATAGAACTATCTGAAAAGTATTATAGTATGATAAATAGAAAAAATACATAATTGAAAAATTTATTTTATCCTATTCAAATAAAAATTTATAAATTAAAAGGAAGTAGTAATTTATAAAAATTATTAAAAAATTTGAAAAACTTTGTTTTAAAAAATATGCATATTATAGGCAATAGATCTTAAGTAGGTCATTTTATCATTTGCAGCACCATACTTTTCTACGATATTCTTGACTCTTGAATTTAAGTCCTTATATTTTTTTTGCGTAGGAAGTGAATCCCCTCGTGCAAATTGAACGCGCTTAGCTTTGGCCAAGCATTCTTCACGTTTAAGTGCGTCAATTAACTTCCAGATGTTAGGGTGGGAATTACTTACTGCCTCACTCAGACTCAATTTAAAAACCTTCTCGAAATAGTGTGTTTTGATAATCTTTTCTTATTTAATAGCAACCTTTACAGCCAAATTGATGGGGTAGCTATGGGTTCCCCGTTAAGCCCCAACACTAGCAAATGCATTTCTTTGCCATTACGAAGAAATTTGGTTGAAAAGTTGTCCAAGTAGTTTTAAACTCATATATTAAGAAGATACGTGGATGACACTTTCTTAATATTTAACCATCCTTCACACGTAAAACTTTTTCTTGATTATCTTAATAAACAACATAGTAATATTAAGTACACATGTGAAAACGAAACAAATAATAGTTTACCTTTCCTGGATGTTTCAGTTAAACGGGCTCATAATAAGTTCCATACTTCACTATTTCGAAAACAAACTTTTACTGGGTTGGGAACCAATTATTTAAGTTGTATGTTTTATAAATATAAGATTAGTGCTATAGTAACATTATTAACAAGAAGTTACCGTATTTGTTCGGATTACTTTTCGTTAAACGAAGAATTTAAATTTTTAAAACAGTACTTTATTAACAATTACTACCCTTCTCATCTATTCGATAACCAATTAAAGAAATTTTTAAATAACACTTTTAATACTAAACTCCCCATAACTACAGTACAAAAAGAAACCAGATATATTAAATTACCTTTTTATGGTTATTTATCATTGCGTATTCGAGGTGAATTGTCCAAACTGCTCAAGTCTAGTTATCCCCAAATAAATTTTGATTCGCCTTCGTCAACCCACTTAAATTATCAAATTTTTTGTAGTTCAAAGATGAATTCCCCAAAACTGTATGCCCCAATGTTGTTTACAAATACACGTGCGACAGCTGTAAGGCTGCGTATATTGGCAGCACTCAACTCCAACTGGAGGTGCGCCTTTCTCAACATTTGGGCTTGTCAGTCCGTACCAACCGTCCCCTCAGTAGCCCTCCACAATCCGCAATTAGAAACCATAGTAATGAAAACAACCATCCCCTTCACAAAACTCAGTTTGAAATTTTAACTAGATCCAATAACCTCACAGAACTCCGAATTTTAGAATCTTTGTACATCTATAGAAACAAACCCTCCCTTAACAATAATAGCTCATCCTACAAATTACAGCTTTTTTAACTAACCAACCGACTCTCGTAGACATACCCTTTCTAATCCTCTGACCATCCAGTGTTCTCTCAGGCTTTGCCAAGTATGGAGGTGGATGTAAACATTGTGTATTTACCTATTGAGGTAATTTAATTTAATTTTAGTTTTTATAGTGATGAAACTTAAATGATTTTAATTTTGTATTGATGCAATTTTCATTTTGCTTTAAGGTTTTAATTTTAATGGTTTTAATATTGTATTGATGTAATTTTCACTTTTCACTTTTTACTTTTGTTTTAAGGTTTTAAGACTTAATTCACTGATGATGACAAAAGAATTGTCGAAACGTCTGAAGTACAAATAAATGAAAATGTTTGCCGTTGTGTTGATCCTTCTGTTCATATATATATATATATATATATATATATATATATATATCACGTCCTTGGCTTGGTGTTGAGTTGCTAATTGGTAATTTTTACGGTAAAATCTTTAAACGACAGATATGCATACAATTTTTGATTAAACAAGCGAATAAATTTCATCTTAAAATATTATTACTTGTATTCACAAACATTCAAATATAAATAGATTTTTAGTTTTATTGTAAAAGCTTAAACGATGCCAACGTTGCCACATCTCATTATATTTTCAAGGCACCCATAATTTTTTTTTATTAATATTACTCCGCATGGCAATTTTCTCCTCGGGAATTTTCCTACATGGGCAATTTTCCCATGGGCAATTTTCCCACGGGCAATTTTCCCACATGGGCAGTTTTCCCATGGGCAATCTTCCCAGTGGCAATTTTCCCAGTGCCAATCGTCCGCGTACGTGTACACACACACACACACACACACACACTATATATATATATATATATTGATATTCACATTAAACGCGTGAACTTCTTTATTTAGAAATAACCTTCAGAAAAAGTGAAACGTCCACTCCGAGTATTTTCCAGTTTATTTCAACTCCTCTTCAGAAACTAAACTACTGTAGTTCCCGTGAAGAGTAGTTGAAAAAAGAATATATATAAAATATATATATATATATATATATATATATATATATATATATATATATATATATATATACAGGGCGTCCCAAAAAAATGTATACACACTTTAACAGCTGATAGCTCAATTGATGTTTCTTTCTTTCCAAGTTAAACCCATTAGAATTAATAATGGCAGTCAGACTAAGCTTTGGACAAAGGAAATTCATTCTAAAATGCTACTGGAAGTGTGAAAACGCAGTTGAAGTGCAAAGACAGTTTAGGAGGGAGTTTCAAACAGATCCACCAACGCGACTTACCATCACTCGAATTAGAGATAAGTTTGAAGCCGATGGAACTGTTCAGAATGTCCACAAGAAGCGTTCCGGAAGACCACGGACATCGACAAGCCCCACAAAGCAAGAAAGAGTACTGGAAACGTATCACCAAAGTCCAAGAAAATCTGTGCGGCAAGCGAGTCGTGAGGTAGGAATTTCAGAATCGTCTGTCCAACGCATTTTGAAGCGCTGTCAATGGAAAAGTTACATTCCAAGATTAGTCCATGCTATTAATGAAGATGATCCGGACCGAAGAGTGGAGTATTGCGAGTGGTACTTGGCACGATGTGGATGTGGATTGGACGAAGGGGTTTCGTAGAATACCCTCCGCGTTCACCAGACCTCACACCACTAGACTTTTTTTTATGGGGATACTTAAAAGACAAAGTCTACGCTATAAAACCTGCAACAGTCGCTGAATTGAGAGCAGCCATTGAACGAGAATGCACACAAATACCAAACGAAATGTTTCGTGATGTTTGCGATTCCATTGCTTCGCGTTATCAGCAGTGCCTGGACCAGAACGGACGTCAGTTTGAAAACAGGCGTTGACAAAACAATTAAATAATGTCTGTAGATTCTACTACATTTCGAAAATGAAATGTATTTTAATAAACACTGCCTTTATAAGTATTTAAAGTGTGTATACATTTTTTTGGGACGCCCTGTATGTGTGTGTGTGTGTGTGTGTGTATGTGTGTGTGTGTGTGTGTGCTGTCCACGCAAGGCAGTACAGTTGGGCGTGGACAAATCTTTTTTGACCCCGACTAACACTTCACTGAAGGCATTTCTGAAGGCTATAACTTTTTTCAGGAGTTATATGAAACTTTATATGAAACGATAGAGAACGTCGTCGCGAATAATTTGATGTAAACAACGATAAAATTTGTTCGCTTCAAAAAAGTGTAGACCAAAGTTTATGAGGCGAAAATGTTGTTGGTTAGCCGATCAGCCCACCCTGATCGAGCAAGCCGGCGCGCGGCACGCAGGTAATCGATCGCCCTCTCCTGAGTGGACCAGAGGTTCAGCGCACTAGTGATGTTGTGTTCGGTTCTATGTTGTGCTAGAGCGGTACAGTGTGTCATAATGTGTTCAATTGTTTGTGGTGTGTCCTGGCACAGGTGGCAGGTGTCATCTGTGGAGTTGTCTAGTGTGTGTTTATGTGTCTGTAAGTTGGGGTGATGTCCACATCGGAATCGTGCTAAGTTAACTCGATCCGATCTGCTGAGGCTGGTCTCTGACCTGTGAATGGGTGGCGGCTTCGCACCTAGGACCGCATTCGGACCGAGTCGTGTCGGGGCTTTGTGGGTTAGGTGTGTGTGTATGTGTTTTCTGTACTGCGTGATGTCTGTGGGGCGTGGTATGGAATGGAGTATTTGGTTATAATGTCTCTCTGGTGTTACGTTAATGGTGCGAGGTGTTGGTGCATGATTGTACATGTAGTGGCAAAGGTGTGTTCCCCTCATGTTTAACTGTTCCCTAACTTTCAGTATTTTTGTTTCTGTGTGCAGGTATTCTATTGGTGTTGTTTGAGTACATCCTGTAATAAACGAAGTGCGTTGTTTTGTACTGTCTGTAAGGTGTTTATGTATGTGTTTGAGATAATGGGTGCCCAGCATGGGCTAGCATAGTCCATAACTGAGCGAATATATTGTTTATATATGAGTGATGTTGTTTCCAGCTGGTGTCCAAAGTTTGTGCCTGTTAGTACCCTAAGCGTGTTAAGTATTGACGTACATTTGTTTTTAAGGTCCTGAATGTGGTTTGCAAAAGACAATGATGTGTTGTATGTGACCCCAAGTATTTTGGTTCTGTGAGTGTGTGGAATGTTGGTGTTGTTTAGTGCAATCTGTGGAGTTATCTGGTGTTCTTTCGTGTTGCTTGTTAGCAAGGTGATGGTTGATTTTGTGGGCGCTAATTTGAGTCTATTGTGTGTGAGCCAGTATTGTATACTGTTTATGTATGTTTGTAGGTTATGTGTAGCGGTGTCGATGTTGTTGTGGGTGGATATTAGAGTGATGTCATCTGCATATGATGATAAGGTAAGCTTGTTGTTTGTAAAAGTTTGTAAAATTTGTTTTTAAGGTCCTGAATGTGGTTTGCAAAAGACAATGATGTGTTGTATGTGACCCCAAGTATTTTGGTTCTGTGAGTGTGTGGAATGTTGGTGTTGTTTAGTGCAATCTGTGGAGTTATCAGGTGTTCTTTCGTGTTGCTTGTTAGCAAGGTGATGGTTGATTTTGTGGGCGCTAATTTGAGTCTATTGTGTGTGAGCCAGTATTGTATACTGTTTATGTATGTTTGTAGGTTATGTGTAGCGGTGTCGATGTTGTTGTGGGTGGATATTAGAGTGATGTCATCTGCATATGATGATAAGGTAAGCTTGTTGTCTATAGGTGTTGGAATGTCATGCATGTATAAGTTCAACAGTGTTGGTAAGAGAACAGAGCCTTGAGGGATCCTGTTCGGAAAAAGTTTGTTTTTGGATGACTTGCCTTTAAATATGACATGTGAGTATCTCCCTGAAAGATAATTCCTCAGCCACCTTTTGGTGTTATTGTGCATGTTTGTGTTGAGTATTTTGTTTATGAGAGGGAAGTGTGGGATAGCATCAAATGCTTTACTAATGTCTATTGTTACTAATAGTGTACGTTGAGCTGGTCGTCTGGAGTTGAAGCCATCCATGATGTGCTGCGTGAGGTCAGTGAGTAAGGTCGTGGTTGAGTGGTGGGGTCTGGATCCATGTTTAGTAGGCGATAGTGGTATGTGTGGGTTGGTGATTTGTAAAATTAGTCTTTCTGTTACTTTGGAAGGTGTGCATAGTAAAGTAATGGATCTATAGGAAGCTGGTTGCGTTGGATTTTTGTTTGGTTTGAGTTGTGTAATAATTTTACCTTGTTTCCATATGTCAGGAGTAATACAGTGTTGGTATGAATATGTGCTGATGTTTGTGAGAGCTAGTATTCCCTGTGGGCCCAAGTGTTTAAGGTGTATGTTAGATATGTTGTCTGGTCCAGTATCCTTCGAATTCTTAATGTTTTTGATGATCTTGGTGGTCTGCTTTGTATTGAAGGGTCTGTAGGTTTTCTTGTGTCTGGCTGTCCATCTGCCTGCGTGTTTCTGGTTGTTTTCCCTGTTTAAATGACTTATCTTTGCGTAGTGATTAACTAGAATGTTAGTTTGTTCTGTATATGTTGGGGTATTATTTTGGCTGCGACAGATAGCCGCATGTGAGGTGTGAATGCCGCTGTTAGAGTGGGTAATGCTGTTTATAGTCTTTTATAGCCTGGATGTATCTGTGGAATGGTTTAGTGTTGTTATGAACTCCGTAAATGTTTCTGTTTATTTTTCTTTAAGTTTGTTGTTTATTTCTGTGTTGAGGTGTTGTATCTGCTGTTTTATGGCTTCTGTGTGTGGTGTTTGTACGTTATGTTTGAGGTTATTACGTTGCCTTATGAGGTGGGCGATTTCTCTAGTGTAATTTGGGTTGTATTTCCTAATGTTACCCTTGGGTATGTATTTGTTTGCATTATTGATGATCTGATTGAATGTCTTCAGTATTGTATTGATGTTTATGATGGGTGTGCTGTTTAATGAGGTGAATTGTTCTTCAATCTGTATTTTGAACTGTTCCCAATCAGCTTTCTTGTAATTTCTGTAAGTGTGCCTAAGGCTGTTGGGGCAGAGTGTAGAACGTGTTGTAATGATGATGGGCAGGTAGTCTGATGACAGTTGTTTTTCTGTTTTCCAGTGTGTATGTGTTGCTAGTGAGGGGGAGCAGAACGTTATGTCTGGGGAGGAGTTTGAGTATTCTGCTTGATGTGGTATGTGTGTATGTTCTTCTGTATTGTTAAGAATGAAGAGGCTGTTTAGTTGTGTGGCTTTGTTGGCGCCTCTGGTGTTGCTTTGGTTGTGTAGGTACCAACTAATGTCTTTAGCGTTGAAGTCTCCTCCTATGATATTAGTGAGAGAGGCTAGATTGTGTAACTGTGGATTGTAATTGGCTGGCACCTGAGGTGAACTATCTGGTTTGATGTAAATGTTGATGAGTGTGGTGTTGTGTTTTGCGCGTTTTAATGTTAACTGCCTGTATTTCTATCGTGTTATCTGCTTGGATTGTGTTTGTAATGTTTTGGGTGGCATCAGTGTAGCTAATGCTTTTACGTATGTAAGTGATAAGTCCACCCCCGTGACCCTCTGTACGATCTTGACGGATCGCCGTGAAGTCAGGAATGGTGGGCGTTTTGTGTGTGCGTTTTAGTTTTGTTTCTTGTATAAGTGCTATGTGAATGTTTTGTTTGTGTACGAATTCCCTACGCTGCATGATTTTATTTGTGAGGCCATCTACGTTGTACTGTAATATGTTATTATTATGCTTCTGTATGTGTCTCATGGTCCTATTGTGTCTATGTCTTTGTGTATGGTAACATGTGTAAGTTGTAGTGGGGCCTGGATTAGTCTTAATGTCGCCGGAGTGCAAGAGTAGTCCGGGGAGCACGCAATCGTTTCCTGTAAATGAAAAAAATAGCATGCTTGTATAGGTCCGGCTCCGGGAGCCGATCGGCACTCTGACCGTATGTATATTAAAATATATATACTGAAACCAGTACAAAAGAGTATATATACAACAGTCTCTTGGTATATCTTGATGTCTCATGGCCGAATGGGTAATGTGGTGGGTTGCAAAATTCAAATCTTCAGTAGCATTGGTTCGATTCTCACAGAGGCAAGGTAAGTTTATTTCCAATATATTTAATCTTGAAAATTTAGTTGCTGTTAGTATGTTGTTCCTGATTAACATATAATTGACATGCATGTAATTACACTCGGTTTATGAAAATAAACTGAAATGGTATTGAACTGACATGTCCTCCAATAGATGGCGCCACCCACTTCAATTAAATTAGTTTCAAGGAATCAATTCCTTGAAAAGTATTTCATCATACATCAAAGTTTAATGAAAATACTCCCATCACCTGAAGATACTTGATTACGTGTTTGATGGAAGAATTTCCCACATTTTGATCAAAATTCTAGTCTCAGTCTACAGTTGCCCGCATATGTAATGTTCCTCGCCTCACAGACGACTCCGCGTACATGTGGCAACGCCGCAGTGATAGTCAAGTTACCCCAACTGGTGGGATGGTGGGGTGGAGAGGGGACAACCGAGTCCACCAACATATAACACAGATATATACTGTATATCTAAAGGACAATTGAATGTGCATGCATTGACATATAGGTAATTATATTGTAATGTCTGTGTTCATAAAGATAAACAATTAATATGATCGTATACAGCGTTGAACTCAATGTAGTTTACTAGTCTTATACAGTAACTAGCAGAGCGACCCGGCGTTGCCCGGGTGGAAGTTGAACGCTATTTATATATATATATATATATATATGCCCGGTTAGTTCAACTGAATGCCCGATTAGATTAATTGAATGTCCGGTTGGGTTAATTGAATGCCCAGTTAGGTTCATTGTACACCCTTGACGATTGGTTAGGTTTAGTCGTGATATTTTCGTTAGTTTTAACGAAAATATCACGACTTAACCTAACCAATTGTCAAGGGCGTACAGTTGATTTAACAGGGCATTGAATTAACCTAACCGGGCATTCAATAATTTGCCGTAGGTTTCGATATATATGGTGTAGTGGTTAGCGTCATTAATTACAAATCCATCGGCCCCGGGTTCGAGACCCGGTGACCGCAGCCGGCGCGCAGCAAAACCCAGCTGTTCATCCTTCCACACAATAAAGTGGTTGGTAGATAAATGAATACGCTAGGTGGCCTAGTGGTTAAGACGCTGGGCTGCTGGAGGGGCGTGGTTCGGATTCCACGTTAAACTGTAGGTCTAAGGTGGAGTGAAAAGCTTGACCTTCGTCGAAATGAACAATTCGGGCGGAAGCTAACGAAAGGTTATTATTATTAAAGAACCAAAAGTTATTAAAGATTATGACCTCGGAGACCGATACACATAGCATATATATATATATATATATAATATATATATATATATATATGACCCCGGAGGCCGACGCGACATAGCCTATTTTCTTATATTTATATATATATATATATATATATATATATATATATATACACTAGAACTCCGCCCATTTTATGTCACCATCTCTTATGACGTGTCTATGATATCACTATCTTTCAACCAATCCGGAATACAGGAGCCTACAGCGATTTCAGATGACCTCGGAGGGCGACGCCACATAACCTATGTTCTTCTTCTGCCTCAGTTACCCCTATCCCCCAAGTCTCATCCAAATGTGGCCAGTGGTTTAGCCGGCCATAAGAAACAAAGAAAGAAAGTTCGCAGGCAATTTCGACCGTCACAATTATTAGTATAGATAAGGTTCTACAGGGTGTACATAAATGTTTTCCCTGAAAACAATATGCTCTCATGTTTTAATGACGAATCTTACATCCGTTTTCTTTTTACAGGTGATCTCGTACACGCATAGAGTTTCTGTGATGGTGTGTTTCGTCTACCGCATTCGCCGCTAGGAGCGCTGTAGTAGCTGTTCAGTTAAGATGGCTTTCTCTATTGCTGTCTCATCCCAATAATAATAGACCCAGCACTTGATGTAGGAACAGTGGCAGTTCTCCTGGAACAAGGTGTTTTGGTCTTGGAGGATGTAAATAGCCTTATTGGCTGAGCTCCTCCATATAAAACTTCAAACAATCAATCAATCAATCAACTTCTGAAATAAATGTTAGTTTAAACGTGCACAGTACAGTTTCAGGGAAAACGTTTGCCATGAAACAAAATTTCTAAAATTACTAATGTTTCTTTGGATATTTTATTTGTTTTAATTAAATTTTAAAACTTGAAAACAAACCCAATCAATCTTTCAAATTTTGCGCGATGATTCCTCATTTCATAAACACAATGCAGTAACAATTGACATTAATTTACCAGCAAAGTAGCGTATTTGCCTACAGTTAATACCGCGTCAGAGTAGATAGCTGATTGATCTCAGTTTTGGTAGGTTACCCCAGATTTTTTCTGTATGCCCTATCCAGTACTTGACTGCAGCCTCAAAATAACTGTATCTGCTCTTATTTAGCTATTTGTTAATTGTAGTTAAACAGCAGTGAACATTCCTCAAACAGTAGGCTGTGGACCTGACAAGATTGTTGACGCCAGAAAGTTCTTCATAATTAGTGATTGAACCATTCTTCTCATTTGAGCATACAAATCAGCTCCAGTGAATATTCTTATGGCTCATTTTTAATAGAAAATATTGTTTCAGGCACTGTCTGTGCAGTTTTCAAACACAAGTGACGTATTAGGTAAGAAAGAGCAGGAGTTTGGAACAGACTTAATAAAAATAAGTTTAACCCTTTCAGTCACAGAGGGAGCTTAATGTTTCATTAGAAATAATAATAATATATCGTACTAAAAGACAATTTTTCTACAAATGTTTCTACATGTTTAATATATATTTAGTTTGTTGTCAGGAAAGGAACCCAAAATGCTTGTAATATAAGTTACTCATTACTATTGCTTCAGTTATATAGGCTACTATGGTGATAATAAATAGCTGTATATTAACTAGCTGAATTGAGTGTGACATCTTGCAAGATTTTATTATTATTACAAAATGTAGCTCATGACATGGATTGGCTCGAGTGGCTTCATGTTTTCCAAATGTAATGTAATGTAAGAGTAAAATACATATACATATTGAGAGAATTGTCGGCCATACCATTCAAATTTTTATATTCAGGTAGCTATTATTATTATTATTATAGATTTCGGGCATATGGTGTGAGTGTGTGTGTGTGTGTTTTCACACATTAGGATCATTGTTCTTTACAATTTTCTAGTTCATGTAATCATTGTATGAAAATTATAAGTATATTTATTACTTTTGACATGTTCTGCATACTCTTTAGTTTTAGACTTAAGGTTTTATCCAAAACAAAATGTTTTTTATTCTGTTAAACTGATTACAAAGTTAAATTTTCTTAAAAAATCCAGCATGGTTAAGCAAATTTAAATAAAATTTTTAGCCAACATTTCATTGGAAGAAAATATTGCTAGATACTTAAATTGGCATTCATAGGCTCTTGGAAAATGTAATGAGTTTAAAATTAATTACTTTAGATGTCACAAATACAAATTTAAGGTACGTATATAGTGAACTAATCAGATGTTATGTAGACAATAAATAATTTTAGGTCTTGAATTTATGATAAATTGTTGTAGGACTTTTATAGGTGCCTGTCAGCAACACAATTTAAATACCTTACTACTTTGCTACTATGTACTTATTTTTCAGGTTTTCTAGTCCACCTTCATACCATTATGCAAAATTTGCTCACCTGTATGGAGTTTCCCTAGGCGAAGTTAGAGTAGAGTCCTGCTATGTACAGTATTTCATCATTGATAAGAATGGAACTGGTTCAGTTTAATAACTAGATGATGAAAACTTCACAATTATACAGTATGGTACTTTAGACAGCCACAGCTACAGATACTGGCATTTCCTTTCATATATTCTATATCCTGGATTTTCAGAGTGGAGGGAAAGCAGGGTTGGTAAAATCCATTTTTAAAAAAACCAAAAACCATTGGGTTTTTTATAAAAACTCAAAAACCATGGTTTTTTGGTTTTTAATATGCATCCTGTAGGCTTATATATATATATATATATATATATATATATATATATTGAGGAAATTGAAAACTTTTAGCATTTCTCATAATTTAATTGCTGACAATTAGAAAAAAGAAAGAATTCAATAGTTTAACCATAAACTAAATAAAATAAACATTTAATTTGGCTTGGTGCATATAGCTATTTAGTTTATAGATAAAGACTAAATTTATTTCACATTAGCTATTTGTTAAAACATTTATACATAAATACAAGTTTAGAAGCTTTATCAACTCCTAATTTATTTCTTAATTTGGACTGTATCAGGCCAAAAGCAGAAAAATCTCTCAACTGCAGCATGATTTTGAAACAACATTAAATTCGGTTAATATTTGTCTTTTATTCCTCTCACGCGCAGTTAAAAACAGTACAATATATTGATTTGCCATTCAAAACTGACTAAGAAAATATATATCTTATGATGTGCAAATTTGTTGAATTGTACTTTTTTAATAAAATATATTTCCTGTTTTGGCTATAATGTAATTTTTTCATAAAATATTTTTCCTGGTTGGGCTATTTTTCACTACTCTGCGATTTAATTAGCTGGCTGGGTTTTGTTCTGGCTATTTTTTCAAACGGGATTCAGTTTAGTGGTGCTTGTGATAGAATTATGATGTGCCAATCGTGTGATTTTGATCTAGTCGTCATGTGTCCTAGATGAAGGCAAAGGATTGGATGTTTTTATCAATTACGGCGTTATTCTCTCATCCTTAACTTGCCCAAAATGTGACAGTGAGTGCCTAACACGAAAAGATCAGAAGATATTTAGGTGAAATAACCTATATCAGCCTGGTTAGGCTAATTGAATGCCTGGTTAGGTTAATTGAAGGCCGGATTAGGTTAATTGAAGACCTGATTAGGTTAATTGAAGATATGATAACCATTACCTCATTTTTTCATTTGTTTCGTTCTCTCGCTCTCATCTTGCGCGGAATATTCTCCTATACAAGCGTCGTTCTTTACGTTAATTATACTGCGTGTTTGCAGTTTAAATGTATATAATGTACGGCATGCGGGAGGTGCCCCCTTGGGGCATTGGTTTCTGCGCGTATGTAGAGGAATTACGGCATTTGATTGAGTGAGGCCCGTGGTGTAATGGTTATCATATCTGACCCTGCAATCGGAAGATCCCGGGTTCGATTCCCGGGTGGTTACCTCATTTTTTCATTTGTTTTGTTCTCTCGCTCTCATCTTGCGCGGAATGTATTCTCCTATACAAGCGTCGTTCTTTACATATATATGTGTCATGAGAGCTCTGTGCTGGCCCCAGAGGGCCGTGAAAAGAGCTAATTAGTTGAGAGAGTAGCCAATTTGCTCTTACATATTAAGTTTGAAGATAAGCCAGTACTTCGACCTCTACTTTTTATTGTTTATAAAGGGTGATCCAGAGAAATGGGACCCAAAAGAAACCCCTGTAACTCTTAAAGTATAAGTCCTTTTATAAAATCATACGCATCACTCGAAAGAGGATAGTTACAAGTTTGTACAGGATTGTATAGGTTTTGACAATACAAGACAAGATAAGATACAAAACAAAATGAAAGTGTTAGTTAAAACTAACCCTTCAAGATGACTGCATGGACTGTGAAACAGCTGCGTTTCATAACTGAGCAATATTATGAGCATGGAAGAAGTGTAGTTTCAGCTCAAAGATCTTTCAAGACAAATTTTCAGATGTCAAAATCACAGCAAGGATAGACGAGATCATTAACAGAACTCATGAAATTGTACAGGATAATCCTAACATAAGCATCAGACGTGCTTCTCAGCTGTTAGGAGTTGGATATGGAACAACACACCGTATATTCAAGCAAAATTTAATGCTCTTTCCATATAAAATTCAAACAGTGCAACAACTAAACGATGGAGATTTCGCACGAAGACGACAATTCTGTCAATGGATCCAACAGAAGGTAAATGACCACCAATTTTCTAGCAACTTCGATTATGTCAACACGAAGCCCATTTTCACTTGAATGGAACTGTAAACAAACAAAATTGTCGTTTCTGGGCAACAGAAAATCCATTGAATATAACCGAAGTCCCGTTGCATAGTCAACGTGTAACTGTTTGGTGTGGTCTTACTGCATCTCAGATCATAGGGCCGTACTTTTTCGAGGATTCCACCGGAAACACGGTCACTGTAAATGGTGATCGCTACGAAAAAATGTTGACCGATTTCCTTATTCCTAAATTAAGAGATCTTTGTCTGGAAAACCACTGGTTCCAACAAGACGGAGCTACCTGCCATACCACGAGGAACTGCATGGCAGTTTTGCGTCAAACGTTTCCAGGCGAGTTAATCTCAAGATTTGGAGACGTTGAATGGCCCGCAAGGTCTCCAGATTTTTCTCCCTTAGATTATTATCTCTGGGGATATTTAAAGAGTAGGGTCTACAGAAATAACCCAACGACTTGCAAGAACTGAAGGCCGCCATCACAAATGAGATACAGGCCATACCACCGCACACTCTTGCAAAAGTGATGCAGAACTTACAAGCGAGAACACTGGAATGCTTGGCAACTAATGGAACACATTTGAAAGGAGTCATTTTAAAAAAAATAAATATTTCATAATAAACTTGTAACTCTACTCTTTCGAATGATATATAGTTTTTATGAAAGGAATTAAATATTAAGAATATTTGGCTTTTTTTTATGGGTCCCATTTATCTGGATCACCCAGTATTAATGACTTGGAATGGGGATCTAAATAGTAAAACCTCAATATTTTCAGATGATACAAAATTGGGCCAAAGCGTAAGATCTTTAACAGTTGTCATGAGAAAGTAAAAGGCTATTGATGAAGTAGATGCTTGGGCACATAGTTGGGTAATGAAATTTAATGTGGAAAAGTGTAAAGTTATGCATGTTGGTCGTGGCCAAGGCTGGTAAAAACCAATTTTTTTGAAAAAGCAAATGGTTTTTATAAAAGCCAATGGCTCTTTCGGTTTTTTAAAAATGACTTAAACCATGGTTTAAGCCAAACAACCCTGATCATAACAGTCCAGAATTTGAGTATAACTTAGCTGGAAGGTGGATAAATGAAAGAAAAGAAGGAGCGAGATTTGGGGGCCAATGTGAATCATGCTCTTAAGCCTACAACTCACTGTACTGAAATTAGAAATAAGAATAATGTTAGATTGAACCTAATGCGGAAATTTTTACAAAAGATCGCAATGATAGAACAAGAGACCCAGGCTTTAAGCTTTTTCAACAAAGATGTAAATCATAGTTAATACAACATAGTTTTCAAAGAGAATAGTAAAATTCTGGAATAGCTCAGATGAAGAAGTTCTGAGTTCCCGTACTTTGGAGACTTAAGAATAAACTAGATAAAATAATGCCCGAAAGAGATATTTGGCAATGATGTTTTATTGGCTCATCAAGGGTGTATAGTTAACCTAATCATGTCTTCAATTAACCTAATCATGTCTTCAATTAACCTAACCAGGCCTTCAATTAACCTAACCCGTCCTTCAATTAACCTAACCAGGCTGATATTGGTTATTTCACCTAAATATCTTCTGATCTTTTCGTGTTAGGCACTCACTGTCACATTTTGGGCAAGTTAAGGATGAGAGAATAACGCCGTAATTGATAAAAACATCCAATCCTTTGCCTTCATGTAGGACACATGACGACTAGATCAAAATCACACGATTGGCACATCATAATTCTATCACAAGCACCACTAAACTGAATCCCGTTTGAAAAAATAGCCAGAACAAAACCCAGCCAGCTAATTAAATCGCAGAGTAGTGAAAAATAGCCCAACCAGGAAAAATATTTTATGAAAAAAGTACATTATAGCCAAAACAGGAAATATATTTTATTAAAAAAAGTACAATTCAACAAATTTGCACATCATAAGATATATATTTTCTTAGTCAGTTTTGAATGGCAAATCAATATATTGTACTGTTTTTAACTGCGCGTGAGAGGAATAACAGACAAATAATAATCGAATTTAATGTTGTTTCAAAATCATGCTGCAGTTGAGAGAATTTTTCTGCTTTTGGCCTGATACAGTCCAAATTAAGAAATAAATTAGGAGTTGATAAAGCTTCTAAACTTGTATTTATGTATAAATGTTTTAACAAATAGCTAATGTGAAATAAATTTAGTCTATATCTATAAACTAAATAGCTATATGCACCAAGCCAAATTAAATGTTTATTTTATTTAGTTTATGGTTAAACTATTGAATTCTTTCTTTTTTCTAATTGTCAGCAATTAAATTATGAGGAATGCTAAAAGTTTTCAATTTCCTCAATATATATATATATATATTTAACTGCAATGACCACGCAGTATATTAATGTATAGAAACGACGTAAGAATAGAGGAGCGTTCTGCACACGAGGAAGAGAAATAACGAACAAATGAAAAATGAGGTCCCCGCCCGGGAATCGAACCCAGGATCTTCCGATTGCCGGTCAGATATGCTAACCACTGCACCACAGGGCACGATAGTCATAAGTCGTAATTCTCCTACATAGGGCAGAAACCAATGCCCTAAGAGGGCACCCTCGCAAATCGTGAATATGTACATTTAACTGCAATGACCACGCAGTATATTAATGTATAGAAACGACGTAAGAATAGAGGATCGTTCTGCACACGAGGAAGAGAAATAACGAACAAATGAAAAATGAGGTCCCCGCCCGGGAATCGAACCCAAGATCTTCCGATTGCCGGTCAGATATGCTAACCACTGCACCACAGGGCACGATAGTCATAAGTCGTAATTCTCCTACATAGGGCAGAAACCAATACCCTAAGAGGGCACCCTCGCAAATCATGAATATGTACATTTAACTGCAATGACCACGCAGTATATTAATGTATAGAAACGACGTAAGAATAGAGGAGCGTTCTGCACACGAGGAAGAGAGCCTACAGGATGCATATTAAAAACCAAAAAACCATGGTTTTTGAGTTTTTATAAAAAAAACAATGGTTTTTGGTTTTTAAAAAAATGGTTTTTACCAACCCTGCTTTCCCTCCACTCTGAAAATCCAGGATATAGAATATATGAAAGGAAATGCCAGAATCTGTAGCTGTGGCTGTCTAAAGTACCATACTGTATAATTTTGAAGATTTCATCATCTAGTTATTAAACTGAACCAGTTCCATTCTTATCAATGATGAAATACTGTACCTATAGCAGGACTCTACTCTAACTTCGCCTAGGGAAACTCCATACAGGTGAGCAATTTTTGCATAATGGTATGAAAGTGGACTAGAAAACCTGAAAAATAAGTACATAGTAGCAAAGTAGTAAGGTATTTAAATTGTGTTGCTGACAGGCACCTATATAAGTCCTACAACAATTTATCATAAATTCAAGACATAAAATTATTTATTGTCTACATAACATCTGATTAGTTCACTATATACTCCCTTAAATTTGTATTTGTGACATCTAAAGTAATTAATTTTAAACTCATTACATTTTCCAAGAGCCTATGAATGCCAATTTAAGTATCTAGCAATATTTCCTTCCAATGAAATGTTGGCTAAAAATTTTATTTAAATTTGCTTAACCATGCTGGATTTTTTAAGAAGATTTAACTTTGTAATCAGTTTAACAGAATAAAAAACATTTTGTTTTGGATAAAACCTTAAGTCTAAAACTAAAGAGTATGTAGAACATGTCAAAAGTAATAAATATGCTTATAATTTTCATACAATGATTACATGAACTAGAAAATTGTAAAGAACAATGATCCTAATGTGTGAAAACACACACACACACACACACACACCATATGCCCGAAATCTATAATAATAATAATAATTATAGCTACCTGAATGTAAAAATTTGAATGGTATGGCCGACAATTCTCTCAATATGTATATGTACTTTACTCTTACATTACATTACATTTGGAAAACATGAAGCCACTCGAGCCAATCCATGTCATGAGCTACATTTTGTAATAATAATAAAATCTTGCAAGATGTCACACTCAAGTCAGCTAGTTAATATACAGCTATTTATTATCACAATAGTAGCCTATATAACTGAAGCAATAGTAATGAGTAACTTATATTACAAGCATTTTGGGTTCCTTTCCTGACAACAAACTAAATATATATTAAACATGTAGAAACATTTGTAGGAAAATTGTCTTTTAGTACGATTTATTATTATTATTTCTAATGAAACATTAAGCTCTCACTGTGATTGAAAGGGTTAAACTTATTTTTATTAAGTCTGTTCCAAACTCCTGCTCTTTCTTACCTAATACGTCACTTGTGTTTGAAAACTGTACAGACAGTGCCTGAAACAATATTTTCTATTAAAAATGAGCCATAAGAATATTCACTGGAGCTGATTTGTATGCTCAAATGAGAAGAATGGTTCAATCACTAATTATGAAGAACTTTCTGGCGTCAACAATCTTGTCAGGTCCACAGCCTACTGTTTGAGGAATGTTCACTGCTGTTTAACTACAATTAACAAATAGCTAAATAAGAGCAGATTGTTAATTTATTTATTTATTGGGTTCAAAATCCCAGCTGAGCCGTGAACGGCCAAGTTCTAAAGGGCCAGTTCAACCTACAGCCCAAGTTAAGCTAAAATTAAAAACTTACGGCCTTGAGGTCCTATTAGGTCCTACCTCAGGGTTGCTGACTCGATGTGGGCCTACCTTAGGCCTCAGTTGCATGAATTTAAGATAAAAACAAAAGGGGCACTATTTATGGTCTTCTTTCTCAACCTTGCAACAACAACACAACCTGGACTATTGCACGATGCAACAATCTTGTATCTAAACAACCAAACTGAATTGCAAGAGAGCTCTCTATAAGACCACACCCTGTCAGTACGGCATTCCACAAACGAGTAGAAAGGACGCGCAGCGCCCCAAAATGATGCCACCAGAGTGACCAAACAATGATGCCACAAGAGCCCAAAAATGCTAGCTCTAAATTAAGTGAATTTTTCACTAACCTTACAATTATGAGATGGATATATATACCTTAACTTAATATATACATTATTATAGGGTGGATCGATTTTACATTTTTTTCGATTTCCATATTCTAATAGAGACAAAAACTTGCGTATGCATGAGAAAATAGCCTCTGCAAAATCTTAGCTTAATAGGTAATCATCTTCTGCCCCCGGCAGAGCGATGAAAATCATATTTTAGTAGTCAAAAACGTATTTTTCTTATAATTTTTAAAATATTTCAATATGCATCAAAATTATTCCTAATAACTATAAAGTCGATGAAAAAGACCTCATATGATCGTTTTTCCAAGCGCGTTGTCCTACGTTAATATCTTTTGCCCCCGGCAACAACGTCAAATGTTGAAAAAATAGGTAATTTATATACATATTTTCAGATCGGCTCTTTGTCTTAAATAATGCATTTATATATTTCCCATAGCATTTATATCGTTGCTTAGGCATGAAATAACACACACGCAAAATTTTATGACTCTAGAGTAATATCTTCTGTCCCCGAGAAAAGTCTAAATGTGGATTATAATTACGTTAATGCGATGTTATAAGTACGATAAGTACTAAGTACAGCTCCTCGATTGCTAATTTTATAAAATTAGCAACCCAGAACTCACCACGAGGAGGTGGCTGTACGTCGAGTTCCACCCTATCCAGCCCCAACCACCCTTCCTTTGGCTGCATGTCGATTTACATACGGTAATCTTTCTTAGAATCAAATCGTGGAATTTTTGTTCGGGAGTGAAGACGGGAGCGGATGAATCCGTCCCTCTCTTCTATTCCACTTACACTGGCAGAGGCTTCGGTTACTAATTTGATGAGTCTCTCCACCGCTTGAGTATGACAAGGGAATAGTGGGATCAGTCCATCAGGCTGGTCTCCCGTCTCAACAAATTCTTTTATTCGGGTATCAGGTATTGTTTTTGTAACGGGGGGTTCGGTCACCTCAGCCGTTTGCCAGTTGATCATTTCGTAATAGTTTTGACTATCGTAGAGCAGCTCAGGCATGGCGAAGGCTCGAATTTCCCCCGCTGGTGATTGTTTTGATCGTGCTTTTAATATTCTTCTCCATCCCAATTCTCTTATGTGTTGCTCATCGGCATGTAGCATGGAGATCAAAATATTTTCTGGGCGAGCAAAGAAACAATTTCTACGGAGGACTTTCTTGGCGATTGTCTTAGATCTTTGAGGCATGGTCTGAGAGAGACGCATCATTTCGAAAAAATGTTTTGCGCCCTCAGTGAAACTGGAGTTTTTCTTTATCTTAAACCAAATTGGTGCGGAAACTGTCATATTATAACTTTATAGTTATTAGGAATAATTTTGATGCATATTGAAATATTTTAAAAATTATAAGAAAAATACGTTTTTGACTACTAAAATATGATTTTCATCGCTCTGCCGGGGGCTGAAGATGATTACCTATTAAGCTAAGATTTTGCAGAGGCTATTTTCTCATGCATGCGCAAGTTTTTGTGTCTATTAGAATATGGAAATCGAAAAAAATGTAAAATCGATCCACCCTAAATTATACAATCAATGCTGCATCAATCAGCTTAGTCATCATATCGCCTTGGGACAACAATGGTTCTTCCTCTTCTAGATTTTCTAACACTCCCCACCGAAGAGGCATTGTTGTCATTACCTTCTGCAAGGTTCGCCAAGCTTTCTCCATGAGGCTGTAACTCAAATGTTTCATCTTGACTGTCTGTGTTTTTGCTGATTTCTAAAGCATAGAGTTTTTGTATAGGTCTCTTTAACTTTCCTCCTGAAGTCTTTACCAGTGCAGACCTAACTAAATTGTCTTTGCCAACAAACAACTCTTCAATTATGCCAAGCTTCCAGCATTGCCTTGGTCTTTCATCCCCAATCATTACCACTTCTCCCACCTTGATACAATTTGCATTGGAGCCCTTTACCTTGCCTGATGGGTAATAATTGAATTCTGGCAAGTATTCCATCTGCCACCTCTTCCATAACTGATTTTGTAGCTCTTCAAGGTACCTGAACCGTCTGGTTAACTCTCCTTGAGTGCTCTGGATAGGCTGCAAGTCTTCTGGCACACTGGGGCTTGATGTTAATCGTTTACCACAAAGAAAATGATTTGGTGTCAATGGCTCTGCATCCTGCATACTGTTATAAACAAAAGTGATAGGCCTACTGTTCACCATTGCTTCTACTTCACATAAAACTGCATAATTCTTCTTTGCTCAAATGAGCATTAGCTAAAAGTTTCTTTAATGGACACTTTACACTTCTCACTAGCCTTTCCCAAAATCCTCCCCACCATGGTGCTCTCTCAACAATAAACTCCCACTGTACCCCTTGGTGTGAAAAGTAGGATTGGAATCCTTCCTCTTTTAGCAAGGACCAAATTTCTTGGAGTTCCTTTGCAGCCTTTTTGAAGGTTTTTGCATTATCCGATATGATTTTATTTGGGAAACCCCTTCTGTTCACAAACCTTTTAAAGGCCAAAAGAAATACATCACTACTTAAGTTGCTTACCAACTCCAAATGCATTGCTCTGGTGGTAGCACATGTGAAAAGACATATATAACCTTTGTTAGACTCCCCTCGCTCATACACATAGACTGGACCTGCAAAGTCTACTCCCACAACATCAAATGGGGCAGTAGAGACACACCGTTCTCTTGGAAGTGGAGCCACCTTTTCATAATAAGGCTTTGCACTCCAACGCTTGCAAACCACACATTTATGCAAGACCCTTTTTACTACTTGTCTAATTTTGGGAATCCAAAACTGTTGTCTGATCTCTATTATCACTTCTCTGACTCCAGCATGTAACAGCTTATGATGAGTATCCAGGATCAAAAGGTCCACAAAGTGCCCCCCAGAAGGTAGCAAAATTGGATGTCTTTTCTCCTCTGGAAGCCCAGAAAACTGCAGTCTACCTCCTACTCTCAATAAATCCTGATCCAAAAACACATCCAAACCCTTGAGAGCAGAATGTGTTGGTAGAACCTGTAATGGATGGCTGGTGAGCAATTCCCTCTCTTCACAAAATTTTTCCTTCTGCACATATACCACCCAGTATTTCCTGGCTTGCTGAATCTCCTTACTATTCAGAATTCCTTCCCTTCTTGTTTCTCCCTTAATATTGTTGGTAAATCTATATACCCATGCTGTCACTCTTAACAACCTTTTCAGACTGCTAATGTCCTCAAGCCTCAATATGGGGTCCTGCTGCATAACTTGACAACTGTTCACAGTGCATTTTCTCACCTCACTCACCCATGCTTCTTCAGCCTGGCATTCTCCTACAATAGGCTGATTAGAAGGCCAGTTTTCATTTCCAAGTTTTAGCCACTCTGGCCCATTCCACCACAAACTTGACTGTGCAAGATCTTTCACTGAAATTCCTCGTGTTGGCAAATCAGCGGGGTTTTGGGTGCCTGGACAATGCTTCCATTGCTTGGGATCTGTGTGCGCTTGAATTTCCTCCACCCTATTGGCAACAAATGGTTTCAATTTCCTTGCCTGGCTTCTTAACCAGTGCCAAACTATAGTGGAGTCTGTCCAATAATAGCTTGGAATTTCATAGAGGGCCAAAGACTTGCACTGTAACTGCAAGCCGACTAGCAATAACTGCACCCATCAATTCCAACCTTAGAACAGAAAGCCTTTTCAAAGGTGTTACTCTGCTCTTTGCAGTAACCAACCTGCAACTTACTTCCTCTTGCAATGCGCCTCTTATATAAATACAAGTTGCATAGGCTTCCTCACTTGCATCACAAAAGATGTGCAGCTCCAAATTGTCTGGACTATTGTTCAACTCCCCAAAGTACCATCTTGGGATTTCAATGTCTCCAAGATGTGCCAATTCTTTGAACCAATATTTCCACCTTACCACCATATGATCAGGTAACTCTTGGTCCCAACCAAGTCCAATTTCCCAGAGGCTCTGAAACCAAATTTTTGACTTTATCACAAATGGAGCCAGGAATCCAAGAGGATCAAAGACCTTTGAAGCCAAACTAAGAGCTGTACGTTTTGTCCACCTTGTCTCATTCTCAGCCAGCTCTACTAAAGATTTCCCATTGAAGGTAAACAAATCATCTCCTTGCTGCCAAACAATGCCTAGCACTTTTGCGTCTATTGCCCACAACTCCTTAATACCAGAATCCTCAATACTTTCTGCTGCATCAGGTACTACACAGGACTGACTCATAAACTCTTGTAATTGAGAATGATTGGTCTGCCATTTTCTAAGCTCCATGCCAGCCTCCCTCATTATAGCTCTAGCCTCCATGAATATCTGTTTAGCCATTTCTGTATTATCCACGGAACACAGCAAATCATCAACATAAAAATTTTTCCTTATGTGTTCAATAGTGTTAGGATAGACTTCAGAATATTTTTAAAAATGGTACTGCATAGTAGCTGCCAACAGAAATGGACTAGAGCTGAGGCCATACAACACTGACTTCATTCTATATGCTTGAACCTTAGGTTCATTTTCCAACAAGTCTTTCGTATCCACCCACAGATACCTTACTGCATCTCTGTCCTCTGGTTTTAACTTTATCCGCAAAAAGGCTTGCTTCACATCTGCAGTCAATGCTACTCTACCAAACCTGAATCTCAGTAACAAGGAAAATAAATCTGCATTTAAATTTGGCCCAGCATCCAAACAGTCATTCAAGGACACACCACCTTTGTCCTTGGCTGAGCCATCAAAAACTACCCTCAGTTTGGTGGTAGTTTTGTCTCGCCGTACCACTGCATGGTGTGGCAGATAATGTGCCTCCTGGCTCACCAGCTCACCTTGCACCCTTTCAGCATAGCCCTCCATTACATAGCTTAGGATGGCCTCATTGTATTCAATTAACAACTCCTCATTTTTTCTTAGCCTGTAAAATGAAGTCTCCAACCTCCGATTAGCTAGCTGAAGGTTTGAACCGGGTTTGCAAGAATCCTTCCGAGGGAGGCCAACTTCATAGCAACCATCTCTAAACCCAATCCCTTTTTCAAATTGCTCTAAAACATCATTGTTCACTGTACTTGCCTGTTTGTCCTTTCTGCCAATGGATTCAAGTTCCCAAAACGCTTTCAAATGCCTTTCCAAACCATGGCTGTTCTCCTCAATCTTAACAAAAAGAGCCTTAACTTCCATTTCATTGCAATAGCTACCATGTAGCATCCAGCCTAGCTTACTTTCAATAGCTACCGGGCCTTGAGATGTACGGACAATATTACCAGTGATGAAGTCCCAATAATAGTCAGCTCCAATCAAAAGACTAATATCTTCTGTTCCTTCAAACTTATTATTGCCCAAATTAATTCCTTTAACTTGCAATTCTTGGACACATGCCATATCTAAACAAGTAGTGACTGGAGCACAAAGTTCCTCAGTCTCTACAGCTTGGACCTTGATAGTGGGACTTTACGGTAACAACCCCTTAACCAGAACTTCTACCTTCTTAAATTTGGTTCGGTTTTGAACGGAACCCCCAAACCCAGAAATTCTTAAATTTTCCCTCTTAAGTTCTTTAAACTTCAATTTTCTGGAAATTCTGGTCTTAATAAAGCTACACTGGCTACCACTATCAAACAACACTCTTACAGTAGCTAGTCCATCATTCCCAATTAATAAGGCTGCAGTTGTTTGCAATAATCCCCCTTTACTTTTACTCCCTTGCATAGCAGTGGCATGTGCCACTGATGTCTCTACTTCTGGGCTAGGCCTACTAGGAGTGTTTTCACACAATAATGGCTGATGCCTACCATAACATTTTTTGCACAAAATTTTAAACTTGCAAAACCTTGCTCTGTGACCTTTCAAAAAACATTTAAAACATGCTGTGGACTTAGTTACCCTGTCCTTTCTCTCCTCAAAAGGTAAAGCCTCAGCCACCTCACATTTATATGACTTGTGGTTGCCTTCGCAAAATATGCATTCCTTGATTCCCTTTAATTTATTCTCAGAGGACGCATGTAGAGCTGACACTGTACCTGGGCTATTCCTTTTTGTAGAAACTTTGGTGCTGTGCCTGCCCTTGTCCCCTTGTTTAACATCCCACTGTGCAAACTCAATTCCCTCTCGTCTTGCTAATTCTGTGCCTAAAAGACTTAACATCTGCTGAAGGGAGATGTACACATGTTCTGTAGAGTGTCCCCTACTTAATTCAAGCAAAATTGAGCTAGGCAATTTAGACTCCAGTACAGTAACCAACATTATACCATACCTTTCCATTCCTACACCCAAGTTGTCCAGGGACCTAGTTCTAACTTCAAATTCATCATATAACTGCCGTAACTCCTTGACACTATTAGGATTATTAACAGGAGGTATAGCTAAAAGTTCACGGAGGTAGCTTTTAATTAAGATCTCTGGCTTACCAAACCGTTTCTTTAATATATCCCAAGCCACATTATAATTAGCCTCTGTTAATGCTAATCCTGCTATTGTCTTTGCTGCCTCCCCTTCCAAGAGGGACTGCAAATAATTAAACTTCTCCACCGCACTTAACACTTCACTAGAATGAACTGCTGATTAAAAAACTGTCTGCCCATCCTTGCCATTCCTGAATACTCCCAGAAAATGTTTTGAGTACAAGCCTCGGTAATTGAACTGCAGATCTGTTAACCTTAACTTCACAAACATCATTTGTTGAGTGTTGTGTTTCATTATTAGACCTGGTCTCTAACCGTAATGAGCTGCTAATCTATTTTGCTCGTTGGCCTACTTTAATTATATCATCAATAATCTCTTCAAAGTAAATTATATTATTTTCTATTTCATCCTCTTCTATAAGAGCCTCAATTTTAACATTTACTTCACTTAGAGCAACCTTTTTAGTTTCTAATATGGAAAGCTGCGCAGTCACTAATCTTAAATCCTCTTGCTCTATGGCAGAATCTATAGTGGCAATGACCTTTATAATTAGACCTTTGTAGGCGCTTCTCCTTTTTTTAAACTTGTTCAATTCAGATGCACTCATCTTCAATGCAAACAACAATTGGGCTCAATGCCAAATGAGCTGAATTGGCAGAAATACTTAACCAAACTGATCAAACGCAAATTTTGCTTTTTTCAAATAAACTGAATTGCTGGGTGGGGTACTAACCAACCACCAGTATGGAATACAAATTTTTCCACCCAAGTAACTGGCGCACCGAAGTCTGCAACCTTCGCCTACGAATAATAAACCAAAATTAACCAAACAGGTAAAATGTAGGCCAAAAACAACGACAGACGAGTAGCCAAGTTTCACAATTGGGCGACCAAACTTTCTACACTGGGACCTTAATTCAATAATAAACCAAAATTAACCAAACCGGTAAAAATGTAGGCCAAAAACAACGACAGACGAGTGGCCAAGTTTCGCAATTGGGCGACCAAACTTTCTACCCTGGGACCTTAACTCAATAATGCTCAACCGGTCTAGGCCTAACTTGGGCTACAATTTGCACAGTCAGAACTTTGCCGAAAAATAGTCACTGACTCAGTCTTGGGCTAGAATCCGGTTCGAAGGACCATGTTAATTTATTTATTTGTTGGGTTCAAAATCCCAGCTGAGCCGTGAACGGCCAAGTTCTAAAGGGCCAGTTCAACCTACAGCCCAAGTTAAGCTAAAATTAAAAACTTACGGACTTGAGGTCCTATTAGGTCCTACCTCAGGGTTGCTGACTCGATGTGGGCCTACCTTAGGCCTCAGTTGCATGAATTTAAGATAAAAACAAAAGGGGCACTATTTATGGTCTTCTTTCTCAACCTTGCAACAACAACACAACCTGGACTATTGCACGATGCAACAATCTTGTATCTAAACAACCAAACTGAATTGCAAGAGAGCTCTCTATAAGACCACACCCTGTAAGTACGGCATTCCACAAACGAGTAGAAAGGACGCGCAGCGCCCCAAAATGATGCCACCAGAGTGACCAAACAATGATGCCACAAGAGCCCAAAAATGCTAGCTCTAAATTAAGTGAATTTTTCACTAACCTTACAATTATGAGATGGATATATATACCTTAACTTAATATATACAATCAATGCTGCATCAATCAGCTTAGTCATCATGTCGCCTTGGGACAACAATGGTTCTTCCTCTTCTAGATTTTCTAACACAGATAGTTATTTTGAGGCTGCAGTCAAGTACTGGATAGGGCATTCAGAAAAAATCTGGGGTAACCTACCAAAACTGAGATCAATCAGCTATCTACTCTGACGCGGTATTAACTGTAGGCAAATACGCTACTTTGCTGGTAAATTAATGTCAATTGTTACTGCATTGTGTTTATGAAATGAGGAATCATCGCGCAAAACATTTGAAAGATTGATTGGGTTTGTTTTTAAGTTTTAAAATTTTATTAAAACAAATAAAATATCCAAAGAAACATTAGTAATTTTAGAAAAAAAATTTCAGGACAAACTTTTTCCCTGAAACTGTACTGTGCAGGTTTAAACTAACATTTATTTCAGAAGTTTTGCACTATCTGAAAAGGATTGTCAGATAACCAATTCTGTCACTAAGGCCTCTAACTTGCTTGCAAATGGTAGTTCCACACACTTTGTGATTTAAAAAGTCTGATGCTAGACTCTGAGACGTCTTTGGTGGAATTTTGGTAGGCCCGTTAATAGGCTGTGGCTAATTCATTTGATGACAGTGACTCAGATTACCTGGCACCTATGACCCATAGTACTTGAATAGTATATATGTCTATTGTTAACGATATTATTATTATTATTATTACGTATATTTGAGCATGTAAATGCATCAGTTAGGAATTCATTTTCTCCTTTGTGTTTCTTGTTTTCCTACATCTTTTCAGGATTTATAAATTCTAAAACCAAATACGTTTGGACTAGGAATCAGATTCTATCTGGAAAGGGATCATATGAATGTTCTGAAACATTATAACATTATAACATAAGATTAATAATTGAACGACAGAGGTATTAAGAACTGTATTCAACTTTATATTTAGGACAAAGACGATGACGTAGCGCAGAAAAGTTATTATATTTGGCTGCATCCGATGTTTCGGGGGACTCTATCGCACTTTCAATGCCTGCTAAATAAAAGCTAAAAATGTATAAATGACAAAAATATATAAACGTGGAGAGCTAAAACTAAATCTAAAGTACAAAATTAAAACTGTTCAAGAATAAAAATTAAAATTACAAAGCAGAAACACATAATCCAAAATCAAATCGAAAGTAAACAAAATATAAATGACATTTAATAGTGACGCGTATAACGTTAATAACATATTTAAAATTACAATAAGCAAGTTGTGCAAGTTGTGCCAAAATCCCATTTTCTTTTATAAATAGCCATAGAACAATTAACATTTTTAATAATACATATGCACAAAGAGAGAAATTGCTTTGAGAATCTTTTTCTCGGAACTGGAAATTGTCAAAACGTAGCCTAGCTTGACTTAAAGGGCTGGCCTACTACGCTGTAAATTACCTTTTATAAATATATTCTTGCAAAAAAAAAAAAAAATTTTTAATCAAAAGTACTGTGAAGGTTTTTAGAATTAAATCATGAACTGTTTCGCCTGTAAAGCGTTGCAGTAGATTGTGAGGCAAATGTTAAGAAAATTGTCCGTTATTTTCGGCACGCTATAGAATTGTTACAGCTTGTAAAACGGTTATTAGCGTGAAATGTTTTGTATGAGAATATGTTAATGGAGAGACTATGTTAATGGAACGAATTCTTCTGCTAAGCCAATTGTTTAGTGAATTTTTTAATGTTAATATTGTTTTAGTTGATTACCTGCATTTACGCTAAACATTCGTCCCTTGGCCCCCTCCTTCCTGCATATAAAAAAAAAATGAACAGTAAATGTACATTTATTTCTCAACGGATTTGTTGATTGTCGTTTAAAAGGTTTTGTAAACATGTTTCAAAGTGAATGTAATTAGAATGGGGTGACTGTACTTATTTTTACATTCTACATTACATTCACACACTGTGCGACAGTTAAAATTGTTATATTTGTTAAAATTACTGAATTTAAAATATAGAAATAAGATGTAAGGTTAAAATTGCAAATTATTAAAAATAATATATTTTTCTATTTATTTTAAACATTATTACTATCATCAGATATTTATTAATAGTAAGCGGGTAAAATGTCGTTTTATTCCGTCCGTTTTGTGGGCGGAAATTATAATAAATATTAAAAGGGAAAACACGGTGATATATTCTGTATGAGCGTGTACTACCATTCACTCTAAGCGAAGTGAAGACGAGACACTCAGGTCGGGGGTTCGACTCCCGATTTAATTTCATATACAGGGTGGGCCGTAAGTTTCCATACATAGGAAAAATAAACATTTTTTTATGGACAACCATTTTTATTTATATAATATGCTCTACATGGTTGCCATTGTTTTGAAAACACATTTCAATACGTGTTCCCCACTGTTGATGAACACGCATTAGCACAGTTGACGTTATGCTTGTAATGGCGTTGGTGATACGTTCCTTTAGATGATTTATGTCTCGTATCTTTTCCTGATACACCATGGCCTTCAAGTGCCCCCAAAGATAGAAATCAAGGGGGGTGAGATCTGGGGATCTGGGAGGCCACTCCACAGGACCACGCCGACCAATCCAAGCATCCGGAAACTGCTGATCCAAATACCGACGCACGTGAAGACCATAATGAGGTGGAGTTCCATCTTGCTGGAAGTAAACTGGGAAGTTACCTTCCTCGTTTAGCAGGGATGGGAAAATCTCTTCTTGCAACATGTTAAGATACCTTTCGGCATTAAGATTCCAACTGACAAAAATTGGTCCAATAATTCTGTCACCCCATATCCCGGCCCACACCATCACTTTACCGGCACCTTGCATCTTCGTCGGACTCAGCCAGTTAGGGTTAGCATTACTCCAATAACGTATGTTTTGCCGATTAACCTCTCCATTGACGTAAAAATTTGCTTCATCAGTAAACAAGATCTTACGTCAAACGTATATTCTTAGGGTATCTGAAACATAAAAACAAACGTTTAATTTTTCCTATGTATGGAAACTTACGGCCCACCCTGTATATATATATGGGCACAAATTAGAGAAACCAAAAAATATATATGGGTAATTTACTTCATTAAGGAAAACTTGACATCCTTCACCTCAGCGTCGTCTCATGTAGTATTGCTATAAAAATCTTCCTGTTTTAAGCCGTGAGTGATCTAAAGACAGTTGTTTTAAAAAATGTGCTTTTGTTATTAAAAAATGAGATCAAATTCATCTGTATATATATATATACGCCCAGAAGGATTTTGAGAGGTTGGCGGGAAGGAGGGGTGGGGGAGGGGTTAATCCTATGCTGTTATATTCGAGTTCCTGGCAAGTTTTCCGTCCGTTTTGTGGGCAGAATTTATAATAAATATTAAAATGGAAAACACCGCTATATATTTTTAAATATCCTTTTAGCTGAAATAGGAAAATTAAAAAATATTAATATAACTGCATATGCTTTGTATGAATATTAAATGTGTGCAATCAGTACTTAGCTGAATATATTTGGATACAGGTTGTTAATAATAACTGAATGAGAAGTAATGCTCCCGTTTGTTTTACGATCAGTATAATTCTTAAAGAATTTGGCGGTTTATAAAGAAATTTTTTAAGTACCCATGCGTTGTAACTTAGCTTTTCTTATACTATATATATATATATATATATATATATATATATATATATATTATATATATGTGTGTGTTTTCTTATTAGGTAGATAAGAGGAGGTTAGTTTAATTACAAATTTTATTGGTCTCTTTATGGTAAGACTTAAAGAGGAAAAACGAAATATTTTCTCCAGGTAGAAAGAAGGCTTACTTTCAAATTACAATAAATTATGATAGACGACAGAGGTAGGAAAATAAAGAAATAATGAATTTATAATGTTTTTTGTTGGTGATGCTTCTTTGTGTGGGTGTTGTGCCCGTATATATTTTACTATTGGGGTTTTGCATGCATCAGTTTGTGTGGTGGTTGTGCGCGTATGACGATTGTTGGTGATGTGATGCCTTTTTTGTGCGGTGGTTGTGCTATGCGTCAGTTAATTCGAATACATTGTTATAGCGACAGTAAGCTCAGCATTGAGGTTTTAGTTTTAAAATGGAAAGCAATTATTTCGTTGATATAAATACAGTTATTACTCAAATAAATGCAGCGCCTTAAAAAAATCCGACATCTTTACTATTAACTTCGATTCAAACCTGTTTAATTTAAAATAAAAAATTTGTACACGCATTGAAACTGCTCGAACAGTTTTAACTGCATCAAAATCGTATATAATGAAATGAACTTGAAAATTCACGGAATATTATTTCTAAAATTATTATATATATGTGTGTGTGCACGAGTTGTTCATTCGTTTATTATATATATTTTTTTTTCTACAAATATGATTATACGTTTTGTATATTTTCAAAATAATTAATATTTATACAAGCGCAGCTGAGAGGTTTGGGGGGAATGAGGGAGAGGGCAGACGACCGTGTGTTTTGACCTGAAATTGTTTCATCTTTCTTTGTAAGGATTCTTTTCCCTTCGTTTTTCCCACTGTTATTCGTGACTTAACGAAAATTGTGATAATAATAATAAAAATAGGAATTATGTAATAAAGTGTTTTATTTTAGTTGTGTAAAGAGAGTGTGTTTAAATTCTAATTATTTATTTAATAAACTGAATTTCTTTTAAAATAAATAGTTCTCTTTAAGGAGAGGATTCATCTGTTGTGGTAACGAATTAAAATAAAAGGCAGTACCTGACAACTATCATCATATAAATTAAAATATATGGTGGTATTTAGTACCAAATGGATGAATAATATATGATATAATTTAATAAATATTGCTCTCTGGCAACTCAGTCTTCTATTGGATGATGAATTAAATTTATAGCACAAACTGTCAACTCAGCCTTCTATTGGCTGGTGAATTAAATACATGGCGCTATATGGCAACTCAGCCAACTGGCTGTTTCGGACTCTATAAAAGGCGTGTATAGCAGAAGACTCCCATCAGAGCTCGGGCAGCCGTCCGAGCAAGGACCTCTGGTCCTTTCTTTTTTAATGTCCTTTTGGTGGTGAGGAAACCCCTTCCCTCCCATAGAGGCCTCTTAGGTTAGGTATACCCCTTTGGAGGGTTCAGCTTGGGGGAGAACTCCGCCTCCAAGTTGCATACCCCTCTTTCTCTCTTCCTCTCTTGCTATCTCTTCCTTTCTGCCCCTTTGGTTGGAATAGCTTGGGGAAGAACTCCGCCTCCAAGTTGCATGCCCCTCTTTCTCTCTTCCTCTCTTGCTATCTCTTCCTTTCTGCCCCTTTCGGGGGAATAGCTTGGGGGAGAACTCCGTCTCCATGTTGCATGCCCCTTGCAACCCCATTTTGGGTTGGCAACATAGGCCTGTAGTCTCTCTCTCTCTTTCTGGCGCTTTGGGGAGAACTCCGCCTCCAAGTTGCATACCCCTCTTTCTTTCTGTTTGTTTTCTTTTTTCCCAACAAAGGGGGGATGGGAGGGTGGCACTCTTGCAACAAAGGGGGTGGGGGTTTGGCACTCTTGCAACATTACGTAAAATTTTGCGATTGCATTGCACTCCACCCTTTTGACCCCATACTACTCTCTCTCTCTTCTCCTTTCCAGTGAATATAGGTTTAGTTCGCTTAACCTTTCCCAGTAATTTAGTTCTTTACACCCATTGATCTTGGTTGTGAAGCTTCTCTGAATCCCTTCTAGCTGTCTAATGTCTTCTTTTTTATATGGGCATGTTAGGACCGAGCAGTATTCCAATTTGTTTATAATCAGTGTTTTCAGTAGAGGAGTCATTATATCCCTCTCCCTTCGTTTAAAGGTTCTCAGTATCTGCCCAGTTATTCTCTTTGCTCTGTTTACTGCTATCTTATTTTGTGTTTCAAATTTCGCATCATCAGTCATTACAACCCCTAAATCTTTTGCTTTAGAATTTCTTTGAATTTCCTGTCCATTTGGGGTATAATATTCCATGGATTTTAGATCTTCTCTTTTTCCATACGGTAACAGCTGAAATTTCTCAGAGTTAAACTTCATATTGTTGTCTTCCGTCCACTTGTAGATTCTGTTCATGTCGGTTTGTAGAGGTCCTATATCCTCTGGGTTTCTTATATTTCTACTGATCTTTGTGTCATCGGCAAAGGATGTTTCTGTGCTGTCTCTGGTAACGTCCTCATCTATGTCCGTTAGCATGATTATGAAGAGTAGTGGAGCTAATACTGTTCCTTGTGGTACTGAGCTGAGAACCTCTGATTCTGATGAAGATACTCCTTTTACTGTAACGACTTGCTACCGCTCACTAAGGAAATTATATATCCATTTCCCTACTTTTCCTGTTATTCCCATATATTTCAGTTTATGTATTATGATTCCATGGTCACACTTGTCGAACGCTTTGGTAAAGTCTGTGTATATTACATCATAGTTTTCATTACTTTCAAGTGCATCAATATGTTGTTGTAGTATTCCATTAGTTGTGATAGGCATGATCTGCCTGACCGAAACCCATGTTGGTTATCATTGAATTTTTTCTGAGTTTCCAAAAAGTCATAGTTTTACTGTCTAACTATTCTTTCAAATAGTTTAGTGAGATGAGATGTAAGCGATACGCCTCTAGTTTTTGGCCTTCGATCGATCTCCTCCTTTATATATTGGGACTATATTCGCTCTCTTCAGGATGTCTGGTATTTCTCCCGTGTCTAGTGATCGTGTTCATATTCAATATAGGGGCTCAGCGATTGCATTCTTGCAGGTTTTGATCAGTGTGGCATTTCATTTATCCGGTCCTGCCGCTGAGTGGGCTTTTAGTTTCCCTATAGCTTGTGTAATATAATCTGTCGTAAAGTCGAAGTCCGTTTTTCTCCTTGTAGTTCTTCTTCAAAGAACGCGTTTCTATCGCATATCAATTTGTCAGCTTTTGGGATACTGAAAGATGATTCCTACTGAGCTCTTAATATTTCAGATAATTCTGTTAGATCATCAGATAAAGCACTGTTCTCGTTTTTCAGAGGTCCGATAGTTGTATGGTTTTTCGACTTCCTATATATATATATATATATATATATATATATATATATATATATATATATATATATATATATATATATATATACAGGGACGTAGCGAGGGGAGACCTATTGGTGCTTCTCTTCAGAGAGAGAGAGAAGAAAAATTTCAGTGTTATTCGCAAACCACCCCTCCGCCCATACATCCACTCAGGGTCCAATTAACTTGTAGCATCATTGTCAAGTGCATGGGAGTTCAACCTACAAACGAGGCTTCCGTACATGGGTCATTGCCACAAGAAGCACCAATGTTCTGTGTTATCCGATGTGTTACCCAATTCGTGTTCTCTTAACACTTCTTGTTTCTTTTTCTCGTAATCCTTCCGGGAAAGATCATCATATACTCTCTTTCTGATAGAGCTTCTAAGAAGTTGTACCGGCTCCGCAGTTTCTTCACCCCCCTCCCCTCTGTTGTTGTCTCTGTATAGGAGTCTTGTCCGCTCTGTATGGAGTATGCTTTTCATGTGTAGGGTGGTTCAACCCACACAGTTCTATTTGACCGGGTAGAATCAAAGACTTTTCGCCTCATCAGTTTCACGCCTCTTGCTGACTGTCTTCAATCCCTCTCTCTTCAACGAAATGTTGCCTCGCTCTCTCTTTACTATCGCATTCATTACGGACACTGCTCTTCTAAGCTCTCTAAATGCACGCCTTCTCTTTTAGGGAGAGCAGCACCAGACATTCGAAACATTCTCATCCCTTTTTTGTCCAACTCTCTAATGCAAGGATTAATCGGTATTCTCATTCTTTCATCTGCTCAATCGGCCATCTCTGGAACAAATGTCCTGAATCCACCTTTACCCCTGTCTTTGACCTCCATTCTTTCAAACGCAGAGTTTCCAAGCACCTCGAAAACTCTGGACCTTCATTTTGGCTCTCTTTTTTTCTTTTTACGGGACAGGGGGGCATTTTAGCGGGCGCTCACCCTTGGTCTCTCCTTCCAGCATAAAAAGAATCCACACCTGTGTCGTTATTTTGCACTGCAGACACTACTAACTTTATAAGTGCTCAGGAACAGAAGAGAACGCAAGTTTACACACACACACACACACACACACACACACACACACACACACACACATACATACATACATATATACATACATATTAGGCCGGGTCGAAAATGGGAAATTTTTTTATTTCTTAAAAAGTACACTATGTGAGAATTTTCATTTTATCATCTTAACAAAATACTAAAATATCAAGCATGTGCTACCCTACTACCCCTATCACGTGCCCCTCCTCCCTTTTTTACCTTCATATTTGCATATGTTTAATGTTGTTATATGTTACATGATAAGTTGTTTGTTTAATGCTTGATATTTTTGTTTCACATAAACAGAAATATTTTTTCAGATAAATAGAAATAATTTGCATTTGCTTTAATTATAATTTGAATTATCATAAATTATAAATTACACATAATTTGATTTTACTTCTGAATATAAACTATGACTACTAGAAGCAAGTCCTCAAATGCAGCCTTTGGATATCCTACGGAATTCCCAGCAGCCATGACTCCTTCAAAAGCAGATGTTGTGAGACGATACCCTTTTGTGCGCCGTCGTGAAGCAGCTAAAACAAAAGGATCAGCAACTGCTAATGATTGTTACAGGGTTGTTGTAAAAGATATTGAAGACATTTGGATGAAATTTTCTTTTCCTACGATTAACACCAACGGTATCTACGTATCTTAAAGTCAGTCGACTAATAGGAGAAGCCTCAAAATTGAACAAGGTGCCGTTACATAAAATAAATGAAAGTTTTGCCTTAAAAGTATTTCAGTATGATGAAATGTTTGATATATCTTCTTGTGAATGCTATGATAAGGGAAATGATAGGAAATCTTGCAGGTGTAAGGATAAAAAGGATAAAATACCAATGGCAGAATGGGAGTCTTTTGTGGGTCAAAAACAAAGAAAAAATCAGTTAGGACCAATTGATCGCATAGCTAGTTCAACAAAGAAGAGATCTTTAGCAAGAGCCCAAGAAGCATAAAACCGTCAACTAAAAGCACAAGAAGAAATGAATGAAGCCACCAATGTTTTACCATCGGAATTTATAGAAAATACCGACGAAGACATGGATGTAGATTCAGAGAGTCAGGATGGAGATTATGAGGCCGATTTAGAATTGACTGAGAACATTCAGAACAGGCACTCCTATAAAAACCTAGCATTAACAGCAGATCGTTATCGTGTAAGTTGTAGAGCTGCAGCTGCAATAGTCAATGCAGCTTTAAAAGATATGGGGATCCTTAACCACACCAACATGTTTGACAAAGAAATTAGAAAGAGAAAGAAATCGCATAGGTGAAACAAATACTTTTATGTCTAAATCTGAAAATCTGAAGATGGAGTGCCTTGGATTTGATGGAAGGAAAGATAACACATTAACTAAAAGTGGAAAGATAAAAGAAGAACACTATGTTATTGTGAAAGAACCTGGAAGCATCTACTGTATGTAGACCATGTCACACCAGATAATGGAACTGCTCGCTGCATAGCAGAAGAGTTGATAATTATTATTACAGACTCGAACACCACAGATACTGTCAAAGCTTTACTGTGTGATGGTACTCATTTAAATACAGGAAAAATTGGTGGAGCCGTAAAAGTGGTTGAAATTCAGCTTAACAGACCAGTGCAGTGGTTGGTGTGCCTCTTGCATTTGAATGAGCTGCCTTTTATGCACGTCTACAAAGCCAGTGATGGTAGAACAACAGGTCCAAATATTTTTGTGGGTTCACTTGGGAATAAATTTAAAACAGATTTAACAAAATTGGAGGTAGTAAAATATTCTCGCGTAAATAAAAACATTAAAGAAATTCCAGCAAATGTTTTGAAGGAGCTAAGCAGTGATCAAAGATATCTCTGTGATATGTGTCTGGCAGTGCAAACTGGAGACACTTCTCAAGATCTGCCCACTCGATCCCCAGGTACCCTTCACCATGCTCGCTGGCTAAGTCTAGCCAACAAAGTCCTTCGATTATATATCTCAACGCCAAATCCCGATAAAAACCTTCAAGATATAGTCAAGATTATTATGCAGTTCTATGCTCCAGGGTGGTTTTGGATAAAATCTCATCCTAATGCAACTGATGGTGCATATAACGTTTAGCATTTAATGTGCTTGCTTCGAAATTTAGATGAACAACATAGATCAATCATAGAACCAGTATTAAAGAATAACGCCTACTTTGCCCACCCAGAAAATATACTCATATGAATGGTAATTGACAAGAGACTAGAAATTAGGGAGCAAGCTATTCAGAATATCATCCTTTCAAGAACAGGTTTTTCAGGTACCAGAAACTTTGAGTTGCCTCGAACCTTCAATTTCCAATCTACTGACTACACCGAGATGATCGATTGGCAAAAAGAGATCATTACTCCTCCACCGCTGCTAAACAATTTTAGCGACGATGAACTACTACAGGCTCGATGTAAGCCACTGGAGATAGCTTCTTTTCCATGCCACAGTCAAAGCGTGGAAAGGGCAGTGAACCTAGTAACAACGGCATGTCTGGAAAGAATAGGATATGACAACCTTCAAAAGTTTATCTTAAACTCATTAGAATCAAGACGAAAACTGCCCAAGTTTGAATGGAAGGCCGACTGGAATGAGTAAGAAATATATGAAATAAAATTTCCTAATGATATTAAAAATTTCTTCCCTTTTGATGTGATAAGGAACAATGAAAAAGTGAATTAAATTTTAGCACATTTATTATGCCTCTAATTTTTTCTTCTGAATATATTGTTGTACTTGCTTAATTTTCTAAATACTGTACATTATTAAATAAAATATTATACGTTAATAAAGATTTATGTTATCAAAAAACATGAATGTAGAGTCAGTCTCGTATAAATGGAATATTCTTTAATATACAGTAAGTCAAAAAGTGAAATTTGTCCCAGAAGTAGGAGGCGAAAATAACACCAGTACACATTTGTAAACTTGTCGATCGATTTTTACAAACTAGTTGGTGATTCTATATAATTTGAGTGCGTTGATCTCAAAAATATAGTTAGTTTTTCCCTATCACGTGTGATTTTCTTACTACAGGGTGTGTCATAAATCCCCCATTTATCCCCAAATGTGAACCATCTTATCGAAACCAACATTGGATTGCACATGCTAAACCATAAATTTTGTTGTTATAGACTACAGTAACGCTTACATAATAATGTAGGGTAAATATATAAAACAACCAGTCCCGTTCCCAGCAAAATACTCTCTCCCCTCCCATCAATGGGTGGTTAACATTTCGGGACAGATGAGGTATTACAACACCCCTTGTAGCACGAAATCTTTAGGTGATAGAGTAAAACCTAATTAAAGCAGAATTAAATAGCTCCTAGCTCTTGGACAAGCATATTGCTTGTTTATGAAAGAATAAAAAAATAACTGAAAGAAACAAAATATATTTACCTTCTTTACCTGTAAACATTTCAGGACTTATTCCAAAGACATGACTACGAAGGTAGATCTGACTAATGACGACTAAACCGGTGCTTCTTTGATGTTTTCTTATGCTGTGCGTTAGGCTGATCTCGTTGCAGACACCAGCAGTAATCCGCCATCATATTTGTATGCCATCTTCCTTGATATCTTCTTTCCATGATTTTGATGTCCTGGTGAAATCGTTCCCCTTGCTCCTCACTGACATCACCGAGATTTTCGGGAAAACGGTCAAGATGCGAAAATAAGAAGTGAACTTTCAGGCTCATGTTACAGCCTAAGGCGCAAAACTTTTTAAGCATATTTTCCACCAGTCTTTCATAATTTTGGCTTTTGTAGTTTCCCAAGAAGTTTTCAACAACATCTTTGAAACCAAGCCATGCTTCTTTTTCTTTATTGGTCATTGTGTTCAGGAAATGATCGTCTGTCAATAACTTTCTAATCTGAGGACCTATAAAAACACCTTCCTTTATTTTCTCGTAGCTAATCTTTGGATATTTTGAACAAATGTACTTGAAACACTCACCTTCTCTATTCAATGCTTTGACATACTGCTTCATCAAGCCTAACTTAATGTGCAAGGGTGGTAGGAGGATTTTATTTGGTTCAACTAGATGTTCATGTAAAATGTTCTTTGATCCTGGGGTAAGATTCTCTCTAGGAGGCCAAGTTTTCCTCTTCCAGTGCTGGTCACGTGCTCGACTATCCCATTCGCAGATGAAACATGGCATCTTAGTGTATCCTGATTGCTGCCCAAGTAACATGCAAAGGACTTTGAGATCCCCACACAATATCCATCTGTGATTTTGATACTGAATTTTTTCCAGAAGCAGTTTCATGTTATCATAGGTCTCTTTTAAATGAGTAGAATGGGCCACTGGGATTGATGCATATTTGTTACCGTTGTGCAGTAACACTCCTTTTAGACTGGTTTTAGAGGAAACTATAAACAACCTCCAGTCACTGGTTTGGTATTCGATGCCTAGCTTGCACACTAATCCTGTGATGTCCTTGCAAAATACCAAGGGACCATCTTCTTCGAAAAAAGGCACGAAGTGTTTCTCACGATTTCTGTACCAAGCGAAGTATGTGTCGGATGCCAATAAATTGTTCTCCTGCAATCTAGACCCCAAAAGTTCTGCAGAGTCCTTAGGCAGATTCAAATCCCTGACTAAGTCATTTAGTTCGGCTTGGGTTAATGGTTTAGGAGGATCTCGGTCAGCTGTTGGCTGTTCATAAACATCATCATTGTCTGGATTTGGAGCTGAATCAGAATCTGAATCGTATTGATCCAGACTCTCGGGTGGGCGGGGAATAGGAACTTCTGGACCATGGGGTACCGGCCTTATTGCAGATGGAAGACTTGGGTATTGAAGGCTCTCTTTATTCCTTGCATTATAACCTTTAACATTGCAAGAACAGAAGTAGCAGTCGTTGGTATGGTTTCTAGGCTCGCGCCATACCATAGGGATCCCAAATGGCAAACTTTTCTTTTTACCTTTGCTCCAATTCCTTAGTGCCGCAACACACGTAAGACAAACCTTGAGTGGAGCCCAACTTTTGTCTTGATCTCCTAATTTAATTCCAAAATAGGCATGATAAGCTCTTTTAATGAAGGTCGTTACATTTGTCCTTTGTTTTACAACAACATACCGACCACAAATATAACAAAATATGTCTGGACTATGGGTACATCCTCTAGAAGCCATTATTAAAATTTTAAAGACGTAATGTTAGAATTATCTATCTGAAAAATATGAAAAAACGAAATTAATTAAAGATAAAAAAGGTAAAAAATTACAAAACGCCCCAAAATTGTTTTGCTAATAACTTTAAAACTGTGGGTGATAGAAAAAAACTGGTGGCATTTTTTAATTCAATGCATCGAACTGCTTCAGAATCACAACTCAAAATAAAGAAATCGATTTTCATGCAGACCGGTGTAATCTGTCGTATGAAAATTGGTTTTGATACTAAAATACATATTAACTAGTACCTCTGGTTCATATAAACGTATAACTAAGTTATTACTTAAGTGTATATAATGTTGTGTATGCTGGATAACCCTCTTGTCTGCATAAATTGGACTTGAGGGTTGATTCATATAATTATATTACTTATAACGCATGTGTTTAAAGAATCTAGCGAACTATTAATGATGGATCTGGAGTAAATGCTCCTAAGCTATTGTTATATCAATATTTATAATTAAAATTATTGACATATTCACTTCAATTCTGAAAACAAATTTATCCAAAACTTTTATCATTATAATCCTAATTCATGCTGTAAATCTACAGGTGTTTACAAAACTGGTGTAGAAAAAGTCAAGGCTCGTCACAGATCAAATGGGACCCCAGCTGATCGTTCTAGATCAGGGAGGCCCTCTAAGCTTTCTCCATCTGATCTACAATATCTGAAGATTACTTCCCTTCGAGACAGACCCAAATCCAGCACTTCACTTACAGCAGATCTCGAAAAAACAACAGGTATCTCAGTTGATCCCTCTACTGTACGATGGAAGCTAAACTCAGTAGGTCTCAGATGTTGAATATTTGTGTTCCAAAGCAAATTTTCTTCTCTTCTCTTTATTTCCATTCCTTGAAAGTGAATTTTTTTGCTGCAACACGTCCTTTAAGACCTACTGAGCGCTTAAATAAACACATCTACAAAGGGTCGAGGTCGTCATCTTCACCAAATATTATAGTCAGAACACTCGAATCTACCTGACCATACCTTGAAATATAACGTCTTCGTCTCGCTGAATTCTGGTGAACGGGGCTGAGTGGAAGTGGTCATGTCCGGCAACATCACAGATATGGTTCGCCATCAGGTCTGGAGAAGGGGGGCCTCCATGCTGCAAGCAGCCATTCAACTTCAGTCTCCGATGATGACAAAAAGCCGGAGTGCGTGGAGAAGGACGGGGTGGGGCGGGCGAACGATTTACCTCGCTGGAGTTCCGCGAACATTCGCTCGAAGGATGTCGCAAGTCTTCTGCGCTGTGTACGCTAATACTCCAAACTTCAGCATTGGCATAATCTATCCTGGAGGTAGGTCACGCGTGTTAAAATAATAACGATGATACTAGCTAGACTGTACACGAAAATGCTTTATATAAACCGAATCATGTGCAGCTAATCGTATATATATATATATATACAGTATACACACACACACACTAGGGTGTTTATAAAGTCCCTATCTATTTCAGTGAAAAAGTAGCAAAAAGGGTAAAATTCAATAACAATATAATAGAAGGTATACATTTAATGAATGCTTAAGCATATGATTCTACATAAGCACCATCAGTATCTCTACAGAGTTCGAATCTGTCAGCAGCATTGCGGAACACATTTTGGAGCATGACAGGGGTTATTTTTGTAACTGCTGTTACGATACGAGCACGTAAATCTTGCAGATCTGTAACCCTCGTTTGATAGACGTTTGATCTGATAAAGCCCCATGCAAAGAAATTCAAGGGTGTTAGGTCAGGAGATCGAGCCGCCCAGGGCCTCTTGCCTCCACGTCCGATCCACCTATTTTGAAATCGTTCATTTAGGTACTCCCGAATAATGTTTGGGTAATGACAAGGTGCACCATCTTGTTGAAAGACGACGGTGTTTAAAATGCCATCTGAATGAAGCTGGAAAATTTACGTGCTCATATCGTAACAGCAGTTACAAAAATAACCCCTGTCATGCTCCAAAATGTGTTCCGCAATGCTGTTGACAGATTTGAACTCTGTAGAGATACTGATGGTGCTCATGTAGAATCATATGCTAAAGTATTCATTAAATGTATACCTTCTATTATACTGTTATTGAATTTTACCCTGTTTGCTACCTTTTCACCGAAATAGATAGGGACTTTATAAACACCCTCTATATATATATATATATATATATATTATATATATATATATATAATATATATATATATATATACGACGTCTGCATTGGAATAATCTAGCATGGAGGCAGGACGTGGGTGTTAAAATAATAACTCTCATACTAGTTAGACTGTACACGAAAATGTTTTATACAAAACTGACCTATGTGCAACAATCGTATATATATATATATATTATTTTACCGTAACCTCTTTCTAGCAGGCAATACATCCGACGGACCTGCATAAGCGTTGATCCTGACAAGAATCTGTTATGTGGTCGAGGGCCTAATTGGCGAAGAGGCGTACGGCGGCGTACGAGTTCTCTCAAGCGCAAAAGACGGCCTACTGAAATAAGCAGTGATACGTAAGCCTTGACAAACCCAATAATGATAATGAAAATAATAATAATAATAATAATAATAATGACAAAGCCGATAATGGCGATCTCTGGCTGTATGGTTACCAAACTGAGCGAGAGTTGTAAGGACCTGAAAACCGACCGTGAAGGTTTAAACACACACACACACACACACACACACACACACACCTTGATCTCCCTTTACGTCTCGATTGCCCCCAGACTCTACGACGGCGCTAGCGTTGCACTTGCTCTCGCCCGAGCTGATATCGGCTAGATAACCTCTTTCCTCGTCGCTGCTGAAGTAACTGCAAATAAAAACGTTTGATTAATAGCCGTATTCAGCTTATCACCGAAGACCATTTATATATACCCACACTGTATAACGAACACCCCTTTTAAAGGAGCCGCCGGCAATCAGGTACGTGAAATGTAACCTACCTTTCACAGGCTCCGACTTCGCGGTTTTCAGCCATGTTTTCCTTTTCGTGATTGTTTGTTCATAATGCACAATCTTCCACCAACACAGGAACAGAGTAGGTGTGGTTGATGGCTGTGAACATCTCCCCCACACACACACAAAGTAGAAAATGAATCAGTAGCTGGAACATAATTAAATACGCGTTATAAATAGAAAAAATAAATAACGTGTAAAACAACGTCAGCGAGTAATTAGGTTCTAAACAATTATATATCATCCTGCTATAAACGTAGGAATGAGGGATGCAGCCCCACCCACCGTTTATCACGAAAAATAAATATAAAAATTTGGAGGGGGTTCATGGATTTAGGTGAACTGCGAAAATAGGTCACTTAAGATTCATCAAGCGAAGTGAAAGAACATAGCGTGTTACTCACTGATTGGTTATTCGAAATGTTGTGTTGTTCTGTGATTGGTCTAAAGGTGGTCAGGTGATTTCACAGTGGCTACCAAGTGGAAAAGTGTTATTTTCTTTCATTGTTTCAGGTGCTCTGTTGGTGTTTGGTGTTAAGGTACTTTTCTGCTGGATCTAATGTGTTCATTAACTTCTTTTGCCGAAAACATTCATTGCTTTCACGTTTTAACTTCAATAATGCCTAGAAAATGTGTAACCAGTGCCGGTTTATTTTGTTACGTGTGTGGCGAACTAACACTGAAATCCCAAAAACAAACACTTACCCCTCTGGTTAAAAAGACATATGAATTATATTTTGGATGCAAAGTGGGTGATCAGGACAGAAGCTGGGTTCCCCACATATGTTGCAATTCGTGTGCAAGGAGCTTAAGAACGTGGTTACAAGGTTCATGTCCATTAATGCCGTTTACTGTCCCTATGGTCTGGAGAGAGGCAAAGATCATGTTAGTGACTGTTACTTTTGTTTAAAAAATATACGAGGTTTCTTTTCGAAATCCAAACATGCAATACGATACCCAAACTTGCCATCAGCTATGCGACCAGTTCCTCACGATGAAACCCTGCCAGTTCCTAAGCCACCAAAAGATTGGACTTTGGACGAGGAATATTGCCACTCCGAAATAGAAATTGAACCACAAGCAGCCAGTGAGCTTGCAGGTGCAGAATTTCTACCATCCACAGCATCGTTACCTCACCTTACTACACAGGCAGAACTAAATGATCTCGTGAGAGATTTGAATCTTTCGAAAAATCAGGCTGAACTTCTAGGATCTAGGCTGCAAGGGTGGAATCTTTTAAAAAAGGGCACCAACATAACTTCATGTAGAAAGCGTCAGGATGATTTCATTACCTTTTTTTTTTACAAGTGATGGTATTGTGTTTTGTAATGATGTAGACAATTTAGTAGTCTTTGGGGCATCAACACAAGCCGGAGGGATGGCGTCTCTTCATTATTCCTCCAAATTAAGTTTGAAGGCAGCGCTTCTACACAAGGGAAATACTTATCCTTCTGTCCCAATTGCACATGCGGACCACATAAAAGAAACATATGAGAATATGTATATTTTACTTAGATCCATTAACTATAATAAATAAAAGTGGAATATTTGCGGTGATTTAAAAGTTATAGGCCTTCTCCTTGGAATACAGCAAGGGTACACAAAATATTACTGCTTTTTATGCGAGTGGGACACTCACGCTAGAGACCGCCATTTTGTCTGTAAAGATTGGCCTGCCAGGATGTTTTGTTTAAGGACAGACAAATATTTCCAATGAGCCTTTAGTAGATCCAAAAAAAGTGTTATTGCCACCACTTCACATCAAACTGGGCTTGATGAAAAATTTTGTGAAAACTATGACCAAGAACAGTGAGGCGTTTATTTATTTGAGATATATATTTCCAAGGTTAAGCGAAGCTAAAATCAGAGAAGGAATTTTTGCTGGCCCACAAATAAGAAAAGTTATGAAGGATACCAATTTTGACAGCATATTAAATACTATAGGTTGTAATATGTCCTTGAAGGTGCATTTCCTTGACTCTCATTTAGATTTCTTTCCAACCAATTTGGGCGCCGTTCGCGACGAGCACGACGAAACATTCCATCAAGAGATAGTCATCATGGAAAAGCGGTTCCAGGAAGGTTGAATTTGAATTCCAGTATGTTGGCTGAATATTGCTGGTTTCTCATTAGGGAAACCCCCGAGAGTATGTACAAATGAAAAACATCAGTAAAAAGTTTTAATTGTTGTTCTGATCCTGTAATAATTATGTTGAGGTATTCAATACATTTTAATCTGTATATTAGACTTTTATTATACGTCCCTTGAAAACGGTTGGTGATATAGATATTCTGGCATCAGATTTGAACTCAGCGCATCCAAATTTATAAAAATCACTTAGTTTCGTTTGAAGGACAGAAAAAGTTTGTAGTTTTGTTGTGCAGTGTAATTTAGTTATTTTAATAAACATAAATTCCACTCGGCAAGGTACAACGTCAATCCTCAAGGTTGTGCCAATGAAAAGGGCGGCTGTAAAGCCGGTCCCGGTACTAGTTTACTTATTACAATCTTAATATACTGACCAAATATCCCCATTCATTAAATAAAACCCTACATGCGACCGTTACAGGGTTGTTGATTTTTTTTTAATAAAAAAAATCAGATGTATTTGATTTAAATCAGATGTTTTTAATTCTTTTTTCCAATGTTCAAGATACACTGAAACAAGTCACAAAAGATCCTTTTCATTCCTATAAGTTCCTGTAGCACTAATAACATGATGTAATTGAATCAAACTATCGTATTAGCTATTTAAACAGCTAAGTCATCTTCAAGGTTCGATAAGAAATGTAAAGTTCCTATGGCCTTGTGCAATCCAAGCTAAGGAACCGCCTTGGAAAAAGCTGTAAAATTAGTATTCCTTTTGAAAACTTTCAATCAGCACTAGGGTTCAAGAGCTATACTGTACTTTTCATTTGCAATTTAGAAAAGTATATATATTTTTTATTTAAGTTTTAACTCCAGAATTCTTTGCTTTGGGTCAGCAAATTAAACTATCATGACCAGATGACCTTAATTATTTTCTAGAAATGAAATATTTGTTTTACATCAAATCAGTGGAATTAAAATTGAAATTAATTATTGGTGCTTTATAAATAATAAATATGTTCTACAAATGTTTATTCACTTTAGGCCAGTGGCTATTATGATTTTAATCCTTAAACTATTAAAAAAAACACCTACAATTCCTTCCATTTCCTGTTTAAATAAAAAAAATGACCCACAGTGTTTCAACCAACAAAACAAGGGGGTAGGGGTAATGGTGAGGGGGCTAATGGGGGAGAGGTGGGGGTAATGGGGGTTGGGGGGTGGGCGTAACGTGGGAGAGGGGAGGGTAATGGGGGAGGGGGGTATGCAACAAGGGGGTGGGGGTTAGTCCCAGCAAGTTTCATAAAGAGAGGTGAGGGGGTTTGGGGGGGAAGAGAGAGAATGACCTCTCCCCAAAGGGGTAACCTTAACGTGCCCTCGCGTAGGCGAGTTTGCGAAGCACAAGCCCTGCCTGTAGGGCAGGGAGCCGAAGGCTCTGCTTGTTAATGTTTAAAAAGAAGGTTAACACAGATATCTTGATTTGTCACTATAATCAATAGAGCAATAAGTTAATTCTATAACCTTGTTTTATTGAAAAATAAACAGCATAGTTCATTACCATTCTCTATGTATTACCTACTGTCAGGGCCGACGAGAGCTGCCACGGGCCCCGGGGAAGGATTGGTATATGGGCCCCCCTGTTTACTCAGTATTTTATTATGAATGTTTTTTGTGTACATAACAAGCAAACTGATTATATGTCCAAGTCACTATTCAAAACACAGTATGAATAAACAACTCAGAAGAAAATGACCATTTTATTTTTCCAATCAATTATATTAATTCTATCACCATACAATTTACAAATGCAGTACCAGTACATGCAGGCAAGACAATTGTTTACTGCAAGATTTTCATAATTAGAAGTGTACTTTCTTTGCCTTCTCTCTGGCAAAGTGGTAAATGATTCTCATGAAATTTAAAGTACGAACCAACTGGCTTTCAATTACAATGCCCAGATCTGTCAGTCGGTCTTGGGCATTGGTGGCCCGCAGATAATATTTTATGTTTCAGTTTGACTATGATAATCTCTATAAAATGTATGTTCATTAATTATATTTTATCTCTGTTATTTAATCAATTGCTTTATTAATATTATTAGATTTTATCCCCCCTCTTTCTGGGCTCCCTAGAGGTCCGGGCTCTGGGGATTTATCCCGACTTCCCTGCCCTCCCGGCTGCCCTGCCTACTGTATACTGTACTGATTAATTAGTAGTTTTCACGTTTTATAGTTTTGTTATTTTTATTCATATACTGCATTAGATCAGTGATTTTTTTAAAAATCACTTGATTTAAATTAGTAATTTAAAAAAATCATTTAATTTAAATCACTGTTTTTTTTTAAAATCATTTGATTTAAATGAAGGGGTCAAAACTAGGGTTGCCCTCCCGGGAATCCCGGGTCGGGAAATCCCGGGAAATCCCGACAAAATCGCGAGCGGTTATTCCCGGGATTTCATAACATTTCCCGGGAATTCCCGTACTATTTTTTTTTTAATTTCATAATGATACAGATAAAAAAATTAATAAAAAATTGTATATAGATGCTTAAACCCGGTTACAATCGGTCCACTAGAACAAATTTTATATTAAAATAAAGCTCAGACTCGCGCGCGTCTAGCGCGATCAAATTCGGGTAAACGGAGTAAACTCGCCCTAATGATGGCGTCACTACAAATTGCCATCTTTCGCCATATATCCACTGCCAAGCAATGTTTCCACTTTCAAAGAAATTTGATTTTTCAGAAAAAGAATTTAGTGCTATAAATGATGTCGTATCATCATTGAAACCACTTCAAATTGCAGTTGAAAAATTAGGCCGAAGAGATGCTACATTGCTATCTGCAGAAGGCATATTTGCTTTCATTGTAGAAGAATTATCTTCTCAAGACAACTCATTTTCTCTTACCCTCAAACATTCTGTCGTAAAAAGAATTGAACAGCGAAGAAATAAAAATCTAATTGGTTTACTGAAATATCTGAATAGCCCTTTAAATTGGGTTGCTGATCCTTATCTAACTTTGCCATCAAAAAGTTCTCTCCAGAATACTGCAAAGAAATTATTTGAAAGAATGTTCATTCCTTCTTCAGATGAATCTCCTGAGGAGCTATCCCATTTCGAATTAGATCTAAATCAAACGAAAACACCATCATCTACATGCAATGAACCAAGAGAATCACATTCTCTTTTGGAAAGAATGAATGCAGCTATAAACAAGGCTACAGGAAGTAACACACAAATTACTCACTATTACAATGTGAAAAACATTACAAAAGAACTCAACATTTTTGAAATTACTGGGGATCGAACAGAAAATCTAAATAAACTTTTCTTTGCTTTAAAAACTATCCCTCCTACTTCAGTAGAAGCAGAAAGAGCCTTTTCTGCTCTAGGACTCTTTGTTACCAAACTGAGATCGAGATTAAATGACGAAACCATCGACAACATTTGTTTCTTGAGGCAATATTATAAGTAGTTCTCTATTTTCTTTGTGAATTAAGTAAAAAAGTAATTTTTGTTAAATAAAGAGATTAAAATTGTTTTTTTATGATTAAAAAGATTTTTTATAAGTAAAAGAGTTAATTTTAGTTTTTTTTTCTAGTAAAAGGAGCTATCTACATAATTTTTTTTTATCCTTAACTCTGGCTCAAATATTAATTCTTAGCAAGGTAAAAGAATACAATTAAGAGTCAAATTTAATATTGGACTGAGACAATTTTCAATGCTTTCCCGGGAATTTCCCGGGATCCCGGGATTCGTCGATTACGCTCCCGCTTTCCCGGGATTGGAGAGAGCCGGGAAATCGGGCAACCCTAGTCAAAACATTAGTGACGTAACACTGCACAACATGTACGACCACTCTTCTGATTATTTCAGTACGACGCATGACGGAAAAGCGCAAACGTTTATATAAAAAAATATTGCTACTATGAATTTGTTAAAAGACGGAATAAATTACTGGGTAAATAAAGGTACTCTGCTACCGAAAACTATATATACATATATAGTCAGTGTAATATATATATATATATATATATCAGTGTAATATATATATAGTCAGTGTTATATATATATACATACACAGTCATTGTAATATCTGACCAGTCGCGACAGCATCCACCATGGAGGCAATCCGGTGTTTGCAGTTGAGCAACCGGCACTCTATGTTGAGAGTGAGCAAACAATGGACGTGTGTGTGGTTGATAAACCTTCCACGCCATCAGATTATTCAGCTCCTGAGGAACAGCCAGGCATTGCATCTGGAGTCAATTCGCCCTCTACATCTCTCCCGCCTCGTGCCCAGTCAGTAGCTTTTTGTTTGTCTAGAAGGAATAATAGGGTGTACGCTTTATATTAGCATTGCTTTGCAAGTGTTATGTCGTTATAATACCTTCAGCAATGGCCGCACAGACTCTTTTTCGGCAATAGTGATTTAAGAATGTTGTTTATTTATTAATAATAACTATATGCTTCATTTTTAATAAGGCTCTTGAAGGGGAGAGGGGTTGGAGGGGGGAGGGGTTAATGGGGAGAGGGGGTAACTGGGGGATTTGGAACAAGGGGGTGGAGATTATCCCCCAAGTTGCATAAAGGGGGTGAAGGGTTTTTTGGGGGAGAGGGGGAATGACCTCCCTCCAAAGGGTAACCATAACGTGCCCTCGCCGTAGGCGAGTTTGCGAAGCACCAGCCCCGCCCGTAGCCCGTAGGGCAGGGAGCCGAAGGCTTTGCTTGTAAAATTAAATAAATTTTCTTGAGAACAAAGGAAAAAGTAAATTCTTCTAAAAAAAAATTTATTAAGTATTTGGTCGTCAGTAGGAACACTGGTATTAAGTTCTTTTTATTCATGAATCAAAAGTGGAGCTTTTTGGGTCTCATAGAAGAGTTTATGTTAGACGTAGAACCAACGAAAAACCGATAGATCCCTGCATAAAACATTCAGTAAAACATGGTGGAGGCAACATTGAAGTTTGGGGTTGTTTCAGTTATTCTGGAGTTGGAGATCTCCACATAATCACTTACACTATCACAAAAGAGAAGTACCACTTCATATTAGTGAGACAAGCAATACCATCAGGATTGAGGCTTTGTTGCCATGGATTCATTTTCCAGCAGGATAACGACCCAAAGCACACTTCTAACCTTTGCATGAACTATCTCAACAAGAAAAAAGATGAAGGTGTTCTACAAATTATGAAGTTTCCTCCACAAAGTCCTGATCTCAATCCAATAGAGCATCTTTGGGAACATATGAAGAGTCTGAAAGCTAAAAAGAATATAATTTCTCTTGATTCTCTCTGGGCGAATGTAGAAGAATGCTGGAACGGCATAGCACAAGATGTTATCCAGAAACTTGTCGAATCTATGCCTCACAGAGTGGAAGCTGTCATTAAAGGAAAAGGAGGTCATATCGATTATTAATAAGATTATGCCATTAAATTGTTAATTTCTTTAGTAATTTATAATAATTAAATTTAGAAGCAAATAATATAACAATAAAAAATCAAATTTTGTTGTAATTATCATATATATTTGTACAATTTACAATAAATTGAGTGATTTATAAGGTGGACGCAGACTTTTGAACGCCACTGTATATTCAAAAAATGTCAGAGAATTAGAATATTTAAACATTTTAGTTCTAAGATGGGGGTAAAAACTTAGCATTCGTCAGGATGAACAATTCGCGCAAAACAAAAGTTACCAAAGTTAGAAAACCTCAGGACATTCACTGTAGCTATATGTTCGATAGATATTAACCGTGGAACTATGGAAGCGCCCCCAAAACTTATATTATAACTTTTCATAAACATTTCCATCTATGAAGCGATGTTTTATCTATAAACGATGGTCCCAGTAAAGCTTAAGGGTCAAATAAAATAAAATAAATAGCCAATATGTCAATTATTCTATGTTAAAATTACCGTAACAACAAAAATTGTAAAATCGTATTTATTTTATGAACAACGAAGTATTCATTCAATTATTCATTGAAACAGGGCGAAAATAAAGGGGGATTATCTATTCTATTTTTGTTAATAGGAAAGAAATACAATCCTTTTGTCAGTGAATGTCGGAAATATAGCATTTAAAAAAAACTGTCCACACACACACACACACACACACACACACACACACGCTATATAAAGAAGTCAGAAATTTCAGCAGCAAGAAATTAATGACAGAAATACAAGTCTTTTTCAGAACACAGAGTGTGTATATATATATATATATATATATATATATTATATATATATATATATATATATATATATATATATATTATATATATATATATATATTCATAAAATGTCAGAGAATCAGGATATTTAAACATTTCTACAGTACATCTTTAAAAAATCTATCACTATATTCGTTTAAAAAAGATAGAGTTAAATCTGTTACATTATTCTATAATTTGCCAAAAAGAAAACTTGGAAAAAAACTGGAATCATTTTAATATATTGAAAGGAAATATATGTATTTTCCTTAAAGCACTAATAATATTTCTAATTAAATGTATATATGTAAAAATGAACAATGAATAATTTCTATTCTCATATATTCTTATATTTATTCATATAATTCTTAGATTCATTCGTATAATTCTTATATTCATTTATATAATTCGTATATTTATATAATCCTTATATTCTTATAAATTTATATTCATATAATACTTATATTTATATGTCTGTACGTTCATATGTTCATTTTTATTCATTTTTACATAAGGACCAAAATCACATATCGCAAGTTTTGATAAAATTTTGATTTGCTTTCTATTTTTGCCAAATAATTGGTGAACTGTTTCTTTTGAACGTAATCTTTTTTTAGATTTACTGTAGTTTAATAATGAAACCTGATCAGATTTTGCAATGTCCATTTTCTGTATACATTTTCTCTTCGTCTTGCCTAAACGTTTAATTGTGAATTTTAAGCCTTCAATTTTTGCTCATATGCATATTTCAATTTCCATTTTTAGTTAACTCGGCAGATCATGATAACATCAGATCTGTCACTATGCCGTTTAAGATAAATATGGCTTCATCTTCACATAACTTGTTTATCTGTTTAGACGTTGCCACACCTGAAACATTTTACCTTATCTTCAAATATTGTGCAAAAATAATGCAGCCTATAGAGAATAGAAACGAAACAAGTCAACATTAAATAATAATGATGCTAACAAAATTTGGGTATATAAACCCACAAAATTTCTCCCATGTTTATTCTGATTATTCTGGTAATTCTGATTAGACTGATCTAACTTAGAGGCTGAGCATTACCTGTAACATTTTAGCAGTAAATTACCGTAAGAAAAAATCTTTATCTTCTCCTTCGAGCCTTGCTCTCTTCAGAGAACTTAGTCTTAAATAGAGAAAAATAATTTCCCGATCCGTTACAAGAAGAATCGGGGAACCTTCAGAGAATTTAATCAGCTTCACAGAATCCTGCCGATCCACTACAAGAAGAAATCGGAGAGTAGTATAGAAGAAAACTCCTGCGATTCCCTATAGGGTACCAGCTACTCAAGAGTAACAAATCCGTTGCTGCCACCTAACCAGAACCCCCGTCAACTTCGAACCGACCAAGGCCATAGAGGCATAGACGAAGGGGTTAACATATATTTTTATTCTTAGTAAGTGAACTGTTATTTCGTGTTTAATGGTCTACGCATTATAAACAGTTTTTAAATTTGTTGTGCAATTGTTGGTTTAATTTGCCTGACAATAATAAAAGTATTGTTTTCTAAATTTTCTATTAAAAATGATTATTTATAACATATTCTTCATTATTACAGTACTTTGAAATGAGTTTCATACGCATTAGGTCTGAATATATATAATAATAATAATATCATCAAAATAAAAATAATAATAATAATAATAATAGGCAAGTATTTGATTTAGGTTCACTGTCTAATTATGGTAACAATATTTCGATAAAGCGGTATAGAAAATTGTTAAAAATTGTTTATCATACAGTTTCTACCATTTTAAAATAAATACATGTCTATAGCTATTACAGTCTTCATTTTGATTCGATTGGGAATATTATATTTCGTGTTTAATGGTTTGCGCATTATAAAATTGTTTTTAATTCGCTGTAGAACTGCTGGATTATTTGCGTGACAAAAATAAGTTATTGTTTTCTAAATTTCGTTTTCACACTCTAGTGTGAAAACAAGAGATATCAGAAATGTAGGGGCGAAGCAGCTGGGTGATGTGGTTCTTTCCTTAAGAGAAGAGGCAACGGCTGCCTCTGGGGGGCTATATCTTGTGTGAATATTATTTTGACATTATATCGAGTTAAGTTCGGTGTTAAATTAAGGTGCACCCGTGTTTCTGGGCGAGCTATCAGAAGCGCGTGTCGTACGTTACAAGCATATATATTCGGTGTTCGGGTTAAGTTTGGTGTAAATTAAGATGCAACTGTGTTTCCTGCCTTTAAAGCGTCGGTTATCTATGAAGGCTGTATCTTGAAATAATTGACAGGGTCTTCCGTTACAGCCACATATACTAGGTGTTCGAATTACATGAGCTGTTTTAAGTGCCTTCGTCCAGCTTCGACAATATCCAGTTAAATTCGGTGTTAAATGTATCGATGCTTCGGGTTGAGATATGCGATGAGCTTTTCTTTTTCTTTTTTGACAGAATGGTCGAGTAAATTGTTACGGTCAGTTTTGAAGAATTTAGAAACGCGTGTCTTCATATCAAAGATTCTTTTCACGGGATAAAGAGAGAAATAATGAAAATAAAATGGGATTTGTGTCTTCTTAATCTGATGTATAATAGGACTTGTATATTCTAAATAAAGTTTTTGTAATTATTTTGGTTTAAAAATGGTATGTTATTTATGGATGATGTAACTGTGTAGAATGTAGATTTTTTTTGATTTGATGGAATTAAATAGTTTGATTGAATATATTTTGGTTGGACTACAGAACCTGATGTGTGTGTATATATATATATATATATATATATATATATATATATATAATATATATATATATATATAATAGGACTTGTATATTTTAAATAAAGTAGTTATAATTGGTTTGGGGTGCAGCAGAAAATAAAAAGGATGCATGGAAATATCCCTAATATGTACATACATGGAAATAGCTTTATTAATCCCCAAAAAGTATTTATTTAATATATATTCCCCGATTTGGAACTAGATAAATATACAGGGTGTCCGAGAATTATCTGTACAATTTTTGGCTGTTATTAAAAGTCAACCATGAAGTGTAGAAATTCCAGTGTTGTCCCATTTTACAGAAAATCTCATTACATTTTTTCTGATACCAAGTTTTGACAAGTTTTTTAAAAATTCCAGTGTGTCCGAACATTATCTGTACAATTTCATCTTTTAATAAAATTCTTGATAACACATAAAATTCTTAAACAAGATTATTTAGAATCTGTATTTTCAAAGGTTTCTTTTATTAAAGTAACGTTGTTACAAACATTCGATATGTGCACCATTAGTGATTCGCAAAACATCCAATCGATACTCCAAATGTTGCCATGTACGCTGCAGCATATCCACATCAATTCGCTCAATAGCAGCTGTGATTCTTGCTTTTAAATCATCAATGTCTGTCACCCGCGTACATTTCTAAAAAACTTGTCAAAACGTGGTATCAGAAAAAACTTAATGAGATGCTCTGTAAAATGGGACAACACTGGAATTTCTGCACTTCATGGTTGACTTTTAATAACAGCCAAATATTGTACAGATAATTCTCGGACACCCTATATATATATATATATATATATATATATATATATATATATATATATGCACTACGCCATCATTTCTGGCGCTGACACCTGACTTCCTCTACATCAGGGGTCACCAACCTGGGCGATAGCGCCCACTAGTGTGCTCACATTAAAGGTAATTAAACATTTATTTCATTATTTATTTTATCGATTATGTTGATTTATTCTTTTTGATCTACAGTAAGGTGGGCGATAAGCTTTTTTAATTTTCAAAAAATCGTAAAAGTGGGCGGTGAACAAAAAAAAGGTTGGTGACCCCTGCTCTACATATTTGCATTCTCTCCCGGCTGACAGCTGGCTTACTCTTCATATTTTCACTCCCAACCCCCCTCCAGCTCCTGGCTGACACCCATAGGCCACCCAAGTCTGCTTCAAGAAGTCATGGTGAAAGGATGCCAGATATTCGCTCAAGTACATACACACACATACACACAAGCGTACATTACACTCTACAGCCCCTACCCCCTTTATTATTACTATACATTAATATATACTGTGTATATATATGTGTATAGATATATATATATATATATATATATATACAGGGTGGGCGGAAAGTAGCTCCCTATTTTGGATTGGTAAAAAAATACGTATATTATCCATTTATTTCAGAAGAAATAATATGAAAAGGTAGGCATACATGGTAGGTTTTCTCTAAAATTCAATGTGGGCTCCAACTCTTTCCACCAGCTTCTGGAGCCGCCCAGGAATGGCGTCCACTGACTTTAGCAGGAACTCCGGCGGGATGGAGGACATGACTTCCCGAATTCGGTCCTCCAGTTCTTCCAATGTCCTCGGTTTGGTGCGGTAGACTTCTTCCTTTACCCACCCCCAAAGAAAGAAGTCGTACGGTGTCAAGTCGGGGCTCCTGGCTGGCCATTGAAGTGGACCACGACGACCCATCCAACGCCCAGGGAAGTGGGCATCCAGCCACTCACGGACAACAAGAGCGAAGTGCGGAGGGGCGCCATCTTGCATAAATATCAGATCGTCGATGTTCTCCCATGTGCTGACAACCGGCCAGACCTCGTTTCGCAACATAGCAAGGTACCGCTCAGCATTCATGGTGTTGCGCAGAAGGAACGGGCCCACAACCTGATCTGAGGTCATATCACACCACACCGTTACACTGAACCGATTCTGCCGTTTACCGCACCAAACCGAGGACATTGGAAGAACTGGAGGACCGAATTCGGGAAGTCATGTCCTCCATCCCGCCGGAGTTCCTGCTAAAGTCAGTGGACGCCATTCCTGGGCGGCTCCAGAAGCTGGTGGAAAGAGTTGGAGCCCACATTGAATTTTAGAGAAAACCTACCATGTATGCCTACCTTTTCATATTATTTCTTCTGAAATAAATGGATAATACGTATTTTTTTACCAATCAAAAATAGGGAGCTACTTTCCGCCCACCCTGTACAGTATATAATATATATATTAATATATATATATATATATATATATATATATATATATATATATATATATACCTCCATTCTCCTCCATCCCCCTTTATAACCACTATACATTAATATATACATATACTGTATATCGAACACCATATTCCTGCCTGAAAGCCTCTGTTTAGGTGAAGCCTCTCTCCTAATGAGGATTTTACGAATAGATTTTGTTCGACGATATATTATTACCATACTATAATACCATATTATATTATTACTTTACTTCGCCCATTCACAGGGCGATTACCTCTCCACCCATCAGATCAACCATAATCATAATACATGGCTTCCCAATGATTTCATACATAAACCAAATTATTTCATGCAAATTGCAGGAAATGCTTTCTTATACAAAGGAGCAGATATCTGGAACGTTATACCTATAAACATGAGACAAGCACCATCACTGATATCTTTTCGCAACTCACTAAAGAAGCACTTTATAAACTACTAATGTATGTGTGTGTGTGTGTATCCATTTATATGGCAATTTGTAAATATTACTAAACAATGAAAATCGCCTATTATACAGTGTGTCCGTAAAGTCATGGTGGGATTTTAAATAGCTATATTATTGCAACGAAACATGATAATGAGATGAAACAATGCCAAATTTAAGAACAACTCTCAAAGTTGTATCTTGTAGTTAGTCTAGGCTAAGCTTAACCTTTATCTCGTAGTTAGTCTAGGCTGTCCACATGCCTACGTTGAACATGAGCGTAATAGCCCGAAAGTTAATGTGTGGTGTGCTCTAGCACGAGATCGAGTGATTGGCCCATTTTTCTTCGCGGAACCCACTGTGACGTCACACAACTACCTCGCTATGTTGGAACATTTTGCAGTACCCCAATTTATTGACAATAATGTCATCTTTCAGCAAGATGGTGCTCCTCCGCACTATGCCAACGTTGTTCGAGAATTCCTTAATGAAAAATTTCCACAGAGATGGATAGGAAGAGGAGGATGGAAGCCATGGCCTCCACGCTCTCCGGACCTGACACCTTTGGACTTTTATTTGTAGGGTTACGTCAAGCAAAGCATGTACAGTGTACCCATTAGGGATATTCATCACTTGCACGAGCGAATCACGGAAGCTATCGCATCCGTCACTCCTGATGTTCTTGGGCGTGTGTGGCTGGAATTGAATCACCGCCTAGATGTCTGCAGGGCTACCAGAGGAGCCCATATCGAACTACGTTAAATAAAGTTATTCTTTTAGAGTTGTTCTTCAATTTGCCTTTTTTTCATCTCATTATCATGTTTCGTTGCAATAATATAGGTATTTAAAATCCCACCATGACTTTACGGACACACTGTATATGCAAAATTCCCAATCTTAAATGGGTGCAATTGTAAGCCATATAAATTAGATGTTAAAAGTTTCCAATATATTACGCCATAGATTAAGATTGTATCATGATTTGTATTGTTCACCACTTTTTCTATTATTTCTATTAATATTTCTATTATATTTTCTGTTATTTCAAAGATTATTTCAATTTTCATTTGTAATGACAGTTAACTAAATGTAACATTATTTTATTTTCCACAAATTGTATTTATATTTGACATTTTCCTATGTAAAAATAGAAATAAATCTCAAAGACTTTTGCCTGAAAAGCTGTCATGCTTCCCAACGACATATTCCGATAAGAATACTGTAATTATTAAACTACAAAAATTAAATGTTACAATCTAGGTATTTTCGCCGCCGGACTTTTCGCCGCCGGACTTTTCGCCGCCGGACTTTTCGCCGTAGGAATTTTCGCCGCAAGGAATTTTCGCCGCAAAGAATTTTCGCCGCAAAATATATAATTTGTATAGATATATAAATATAAGCCTACCAAATTTTCTGAACTCTCTAATACGTCGGGTTTGGATGACTTGGAAATTTTCATTTATTCATTCTCTTAAATAAGTGATTTCATGTACTTCAAAGGTTTTGAACCCTTAGGTTTTTAAAAACCATTTTTGATGGTTTAAAGTGATACTGCACATGCAATAACAGATACTGTCAAAGTTTTATAAAATAGTATTGGAAGTGTGAAATAAAAAACTGCAAGGCAAGAGTGCATACAATTTTAGAAAGTGACGCTAAAATAGTAATTTGCAAAACATTTGGTGAGCATAGTCATTCTGCAAACCCATCAAAGCCTAAAGTGTACGCCACAATAGCAAGTATGAAAACGACTGCTACTAACTCCCAATTATCTGCAAGATCACTAATTGCCGATGCTTCTGCAAGCCTAGATGATGCAGGTTGTTATCTAATGCCATCAATTGCAACTTCATCATGAAATATTAGAAAATGGAGGCAAAAGAATATGGATATGTTGCAAAAGTACATAATAGAACGTAAACTACGCTAGGATCTTTAGGAGACATTTTTTAAATGAATCCATCAAATAAAACGTTAAAACTAACGAAAATATTACGACTTAACCTAACCAATCGTCAACTTAATTTTTATTTTTTAAAAATTGCTGGTTGTTATCTAATGCCATCAATTGCAACTTCATCAAGAAATATTAGAAAATGGAGGCAAAAGAATATGGATATGTTGCAAAAGTGCATAATAGAACGTAAACTACGCTAGGATCTTTAGGAGACATTTTTTAAATGAATCCATCAAATAAAACGTTAAAACTAACGAAAATATTACGACTTAACCTAACCAATCGTCAACTTATTTTTTATTTTTTAAAAATTCTTTTGCGGCGGCGAAAATTCCTTGCGGCGAAAATTCCTTGCGGCGAAAAGTCCGGCGGCGAAAAGTCCGGCGGCGAAAAGTCCGGCGGCGAAAGTTCCGAACGCGTAAATGTTAATCCCAACATTGTGTTGTGAACCAGTATGGATGTAATATATATCTTATGTAGTTTATTCTTTCTGAATAAAGATTATTATTATTATTATTATTATTATTATTATTATCAGTAGTAGTAGTAGTACTAGCAGTATTATCATTATTATTATTATTATTATTATTAGTAGTAGTAGTAGTAGTAGTAGTATTCGTGGAAATGAATTTTGGGACAGAGTGGTATTTTGTGATGAGAAAACGCTCTCTACAGAGTGCCATGGATCTTATTGTTTTCGTATGCGCAGTATTCGGTATGATGGGACCAACGTTCAAACAACTGAAAGGAACAGAAGAATTAACTTTGAAGTGTGGAGTGGATGTCTGCATTTGGAAACGGTGAACTTACGAAGATTGAAGGAAGGTTAACGGGCCAACTGTCCATTGATATTTTAAGTGAAGGTCTACTACCGAGCTTCAATACTTACTTTCTACCTGAAGCGGAACACTTCCACTTAATTCAGAATAATAACCCTATCCATACATCTCACGTGGTCCGCCGATGGATGATTGATAACAGAAATAAAGTGATACCAAGAGACTGGCCACCAAATTCCCCTTAACCATTTGAGAGTGTGTGGGAAGTACAGTAATGTTGGAAGAATGGGGCGATAGAGTATTAAGAAATGAAGAAGGCCTAAGACATGTCAATGAGGTTTGGAAGAGCCTACGAAGAACTCACATTGTATACAATAACCTTGTAGCGTTCATGAACAGACGCCTCTAAGATGTAATTGATGCAGATGGAGGCTACGCAAAATATAAAAAATGTAGTCCATTTCCTTAATTTTTATTCCAACATTTGTCACTTGAAATCTTCTGGAAATAAATAGCTGCGTTCTGGAAGATTGGGGGCAAAGAAGAATTAGTTACTAAAACAGCATTCAGCTACTAGAATGATGCTTTCGTATATAAGAATTACTAGGAATTCACCTTTTACGTCATCACCTCTCTCTCATTTGAATGATTTACTGAGCATTAAATATTTTGTCTTGCAGTATACTATAAGGAGGAATTTCAGCAGAGGATTCAAGTGCCAGAACATTTACGTTTCTAACGTACATTCTGCTTTATTATACATTCTGTCATTCTATACATTGTAGTATATACAATGTCGTTTTATATTTTAAAGGTCACTCACGGATGGCGTGACACATACTCAAAGTCAAACACATATTATACAGGTAATGCGCATGCGTACGTCACATAAATCTAATTTATATGATAATGAAAGTAATAATAGTAATATGCATACGTTAAGTTTATGACTTATTTCTAGTACAACCCTTTAAAGAAGCAAAGATTTCGGAATGTAAAGATGTAAGGTCCAATCTGAATGAGGGAGGGACGAGCTATAGGTTAATCTTGGTGTACAGACCTCCGCATCTCCTCCTCGAGGAGGATACAGCCCTGTACACCGAACTCAGTAGCCTGCTAGGGGATAGGGTGTGTGTAGTTTTAGGAGACTTCAACTGTCGCGGCATAAAGTGGGAAAACAGGATTGCTGATGCTGAAGGGAGGAGGCTAGTTGACTTTGCTGATGAGAACTTCCTCACTCAGTGGGTCAACAAGACTACACGAGGCGAAAGCGTTCTAGACTTAGTATTCACGACCGAAGACAACCTCGTCACTGGCCTCACAGTTGACGAATCGTTGGGCGGGAGTGATCACGGTCTGATTAGGTTCCGTGTGTACGTCCCTCGGGTGAAGCGTAGTAACTCGAGAGGCAGTAAGCTCGATCTCCGGCGGGCGAACTTTGTTAGCCTCAGGGATAGCGTAGGAGAGATGGGGTTAGAGGTCGGCGGCGATGTTGAGGGAGTGTGGAGTGCATTCCGGGACGAGTTTATGGTGCTGCAGTCTGCTGCCATACCCTCAAAATCGGTCAGCCCTGCTTCAACGCAGCCTAAGTGGTTCAATCGTGACATCGCTTCGGCTATCCGAAATAGGAAAGTAGCGTATAGGAGGACGAAGGCCAATCGCTCCCATTAGAACACTGAAGCGTATGTCCGCCTGTGTAGGGAAGTGAAGGCGAAGGTTAGGCTAGCGAAACGTAACGAAGAACTACGGCTGGCAAGCCTCTGCAAGGGGAACCCTAAGGAGTTCTTCAATTATGTTAAAGGACCGAAGCGGCGTTCTGCGGACCTCCGACGCGGACATCGCTAATGTGCTTAATGAGTACTTTGCGGGAGTGTTCACCAGGGAGGATACCCGCGTCATCCCCGAGCCAGGCGTGAGGCACGAAGGTGCTGGCCTGGATAGTGTTCGATGTACCGCGACAGTCGTTGCCGATAGAATAGACAAACTGAGCGCGTTTAAGGCTCCTGGGCCAGACCAGTTTCTCCCCATAGTGTTGCGAGAAGTGCGCGACCAGGTGGCTCCCCACCTGGCTGCAGTCTTCAACAAATCGTTGGAGACGGGCCAGGTGCCTGGTGACTGGAGGGAAGCCAACGTGACCCATATCTTTAAGAAAGAGGACCACGAAAGTCCAGGGAGCTATCGTCCCATTAGTCTCACTTCAGTTGGAGGTAAATTATTAGAAGGGATAATAGCGGATACGATCGTTGACCATTTGGATTCCTACAAGCTGCTTGGGGACTCCCAACATGGGTTTAGACGGCATAGGTAGTGTCTCACCAACTTGCTCGAGTTTTTCCACGTCATGTTGAGTGAGTATGATAAGAGTAGGGCGATTGATATACTTTATCTCGACTTTCAGAAAGCCTTTGATAAGGTATCTCACCGCCCGCTAATGGCGAAAGTGCGCGCGCTGGGTATCGGTGGGGAAATAGGTAGGTGGATTGAAAATTGGCTGAGGAATAGGCGGCAGAGGGTTGTAATTAAAGGGGCTAGTTCGGGTTGGGCCTCGGTCACTAGTGGGGTTCCTCAGGGTTCCGTTTTGGGGCCACTGTTGTTTATCATTTACATAAATGATATCGACGGTGGCATCGTCAGTCGGATCGCCAAATTCGCTGATGACACCAAGCTTGGGGCCAATGTTGGGACGCCCGAAGCGATCGAGGAACTGCGCGTGGACCTAGGTAGGATAGGAGAGTGGTCCGAAAAATGGCAAATGCCGTTTAACTTGGGTAAATGCAAAGTGATGCACATTGGCTACGCCAATCCCAAGTCGGACTACTCGATGTTGGGGAGTCATATCGAAGTGACTGATTTAGAAAAGGACTTGGGTGTGCTAATTAGCAACGACCTTAAGTTTACCAAACAGTGCGTAGAGGTGGAAAAGAAAGCCCAGAAACTATTGGGTTATATCAGGAGGCAATTTCAGTTTCGGAACAAGGAGATTGTGCTCTCTCTGTACAATTCCCTGGTTCGGCCGCACCTCGAGTATGCTGTGCAGTTCTGGTCGCCCACCCTCAGGAAAGATATTGAGAGGCTGGAGCGAGTGCAGGCGAGGGCCACAAAGTTAATCCCTTCCGTTTGGCATATGGGCTACAATCGACGTTTACACGCCCTGAACTTGTTTTCGCTTGAAACTAGGAGGCTGCGCGGTCAACTGATTCAGGTTTTCAAGCTCTTACGCGGGTTCAACGATGTCGATTTTAGAAGTATGTTTAGTTTAAATGATAACCCAACTCGCAACAATGGTTGGAAGTTGGATTTGAAACGGTTTAGGACTAGTGTGTGTGGGAATTACTTTACGTATAAGATCTGTGACACATGGAACAGGTTACCTTCGGAAGTTGTGAACAGTTCCTCTGTGGATCAGTTCAAGAAAAGGTTAGACCAAATCTTGCACACTAATTGAGTGTGTACAAAAGTTTCCCTGGCACCCGTTGCCATTGGTACCTCCTCGGTATGGGCCGCAAGGCCTTTTGAGGTACTTCTTTTCCTTGTAACTCCTTGTAAGAGATCGGGAGGATATTTTAGGTGAAGATAAAATAAAATTCCCATATCATAAAGACGTATGTGAATAGATCAGTCCGAATTAACTCGGATTCGATATTATTCCAGTTTAACGATTCAAGCTTGGATTTAGTTACGGTCAGTATGAGTTTAATTAATTTCAGTTTGATTTAATTACGTTCTGTCTACCTCCGCGCCTTCTCAGGGGTTCCAAAAAACCTTAGCCCCCCCCAATTTGCAGCTTACATGTTTACTTATATCGAAATAGTTTTTAGTGATTATAAAAATATATAAAATTCTTTATTTATTGCAGGTATTAAAATTACTCTAGCTGATAAAGTGATAATATAATGGCTTCTCAATTAATTGGTGATTCGGAGAGGCAACGTGTGATAGATCGCATACGAGCAATAACATTTCGGGAAGCTCGTGATGCTGGAGCCACCTTTATAACACGTTCATGGGTTGCCAAAAAGTTGCGAAGAAGTGAGGACTTCGTCTAAAGAAACTGGAATAAAACTTTGGATAAATGTGAAATGGATAACCAAATCTGGGCGTCCAAATTTTCCACTCTCTCAGGAAACAAAGGACATCATTGAAAGCGGTACGCGTAAGCGGAAAAACAGCTGTGCTAAACTTTCTAGAGAGATCGAAGTGTTGAGAGGAAAGATCGTTAGTGGTGACATCATTCGACTGTACCGTCATAGGCAATGTTTAAAGCCTTGGCATGAACTTCCAAAGCTAAGAAAAACTCAACTTAACAGCGATGACAGAATGTGGTTTGCCCATTATCTTGAAGATTGGGATGTGGATGATTTCATGCATTTAGCTGTCTCCGATGAATTTTTTGTTTACGTAACACGTCGGCCTAACTACCAAAATGATCGAGTGTGGGCCCACAACACCAGATGAAATCGATGACAATGAACATTATCGCGAATTATTAAAAAGTGCAGACTGTGTTGGTGTGTTTGTTTTGTTCACTGCAAAGAAGCTCATGTGGGTGCTGAAGCCAAATGGTCAGAGTTGGGATGGACAGTATTTTCGTGATATTATTCTATCCCAGCATGTCATTCCTTTTCTAAGAAACCCAAACAATGTTATGGATGTCGATCAGGTCACACTTCTGCACGATAAGGCCCCCTGCTTTAAGGCATTAGCCACTCAACAGTTGTTGCGGAACCATGAGATCGATTTCTTTGGAAATGAAGAATGGCCAGGAAATTCTCCTGATCTGAACGTCTGTGAACACATTGGATCAGTTATAAAGGACAAGGTTGAATGTCTCTTGTTTCAAGAACCTGCAGCAAATCGATTTTCGAAGGATACAATGACACAACACATTGAAACTCTTTTAGCAAACTTGCGCAACGATCAAGATCTATTCACGTCACTTTTGGCAAGCTACCCAAAGCGAATTCAGGCTGTGTTGGAAGCCAATGGCGGCAACACTAAGTTTTAATTGTTTCTCATTAAATGCAGGATTAAATTCTCTTTTGTAAGGTATGTTTAGTTTTACTGTACCTCTAATGGTTTAGGCCATGGGCTGGGGGGGGGCTAAGGTTTATTGGAGCCCATAATAGGTACGCAAAAATTTCACGATTGCTATGACGCAATGTACATATGTAATGTTTCCATGGCAACTAATTTAGATGTTACTGTTGTCATGCTTTATATTCTGTATTTACTTATTCCCAAATATACTCGTGTGTATATATATACTGTAAAACTACGCAAGCTTTAAATCGAGATCATAAATTTAGTTGTAAACGATTTCAGAATTTATTTGAATCCATAATTTATATGGAAAAGGGCGAAATATGATATTTATAAATCATGATTATTTACAGTGAATGTAAGGAGGAAATGCGAAGTGAATCAATTTTTATTTTTAAAAGTAAAAGAATGAAGTTTCTTCATCACAATACGAATGTAACTGGTTTTGTATTTATAAATTTTACATATAAAAAATAACTTAATTTTTGCTTACTTTGGTGTATTTTCGGCATTCAAAGTGCCTTTTTACAGTGCCAGACCATTTCTTCTCTCCGTTACAATTTCCCGTCGCAGCTGAGAAGAAAAAAATTCTGGAGTCAAATTTAAAATTTATGGCACCTTGTACTATCCGTCTTTCGGGAGGAAGTTGGAAGTTCTTTTTAATTAAAGCCTTGACGAAAGGAAGTTTCATCTCATCATAAAAATTTTTTAATATAATTTTTAAGGTAAGACTTAAAAAAACATTTTTCTTTACGTCATATATAATATATATATATATATATATATATATTATATACACATTCAACTGCAAAGAACACGCAGTATAAATAACGTAAAGAACGACGCTTGTATAGGGGATATTCCGCGCAAGACGAGAGAGAGAGAACGAAACAAATGAAAAAATGAGGTAACCACCCGGGAATCGAACCCGGGATCTTCCGATTGCCGGTCAGATGCGATACCATTACACCATGGGCCTCACTCTTCCAAATGCCGTAATTCTTCTACATACTCGCAGAAGCCAATGCCCCAAGGGGGCACCTACCGCATGCCGTAACATTATATACATTCAACTGCAAAGAACACGCAGTATAAATAACATAAAGAACGACGCTTGTATAGGAGATATTCCGCGCAAGACGAGAGAGAGAGAGAACGAAACAAATGAAAAAATGAGGTAACCACCCGGGAATCGAACCCGGGATCTTCCGATTGCCGGTCAAATGCGATACCATTACACCATGGGCCTCACTCTTCCAAATGCCGTAATTCTTCTACATACTCGCAGAAACCAATGCCCCAAGGGGGCACCTTCCGCATGCCGTAACATTATATACATTCAACTGCAAAGAACACGCAGTATAAATAACGTAAAGAACGACGCTTGTATAGGAGATATTCCGCGCAAGACGAGAGAGAGAGAACGAAACAAATGAAAAAAATGAGGTAACCACCCGGGAATCGAACCCGGGATCTTCCGATTGCCGGTCAGATGCGATACCATTGCAAAACTACCCCCTCCAAAGACCCCTCTGGACGCGAAAGCGTTGTGTTCCTCTGGGACTGAAATATGCACCGGATTGCCCCTGCTTTCTACTTAAGAGGTACTGGGTTCGGATCCTGGTGGGGGTAATTTTGTATATATATATATATATATATATATATATATATATATGCTTCATTTAGGTAGTGTGAAATGTTTGGCTCTATATTAATAAAATTTAAATTATTTATAACTGTTTTAGATAAAAATAAATAACAAAATGTTGTGAGTGGGATTTTTCGTCAAATTCGTCGATTGCGCATAACTGAACCAACAATGCCTTCGTCGATGTTTTTTCATTTCCAAGGGCTTTCTCGGAAATTAATGCAGACGACGAAGTTAATTCGCGATCGCGTAGCAGGCTTATAGCCTTGGCCTACATTACGTTACTATATTTAAAAAGGAAACTCGCTTTTAATTTGTCGCCTTAAAGTTAAAATAAAAACTCGGGTCTTTTCCAAAATCCGGACCTTTCTTTATAACTAGAAAGTTACATTATTATTATGTGGTTTTGCGTGCTGAGTTCAAAAAAGTTATATATTTTTGGAGAAGTGAAAAATAAAAAAGTTGCAGCAATTTTTATTACCATTATTTAATTATTTACATATATCGCTATATAATAAATATCAGTTCCTAAAATGTTTTAATTTGCTTTCAGAATTTAATGCAATGAATTATTATGCAAATGGAAAATTTACAATCATTATTCCAAAAAACAGAAGAAGATGCAATTGATGCAATATATTTTCGTTAAAACTAACGAAAATATCGTCCATTCTTGGAGATATACGCAAATATTATAAACAAAAATTGCTGTAACTATTTTAGTTTTCATTTCTCCAAAACAAAAATAACTTTTTTGAACTCAGCATGCAAAACCACATAATAATAATGTAACTTTCTAAATATAAAGAACGGTCCGGATTTTGGAAAAGAGCCAAAAACTCTACTGAATAAACTACTTTATTTTTTCGGATCTTTTCGGTTTGACGGCCTCCGGATAAAACAAAAACGCAGATTTTTTATTAAGTTAATGTCCATTACATTTCAGAATAATACATTTTAGTTTAGAGAAATGAAAAATAGCATCAAGAAAATAGAGATAAAAGTGGAAAAAATAACAAAAATAAGACATTATTAGCACGCTTAAAGAATCAACAGGGGCAACCTCCGGGAAAATTACTTAATGCCCGGTTTGGTCAACTGTACGCCCTTGACGATTGGTTAGGTTAAGTCGTAATATTTTCGTTAGTTTTGACAGTAAACTAACGAAAATATCACGACTTAACCTAATCAATCGTCAAGGGCGTACAGTTGACCTAACCGGGCATTCAATTAACCTAACCAGTTGGTAAAGTCTAGAGTTTGACGGTCCAGTAGCTATGACTTGGCAGTTCCAAAACCGGAGCGACGGTCGCGTAGCCAACAGGTTGCGGGACCGTCGAGACGGTTCTGGAGCCACTTCAAAATTATCTATATATATATACAAAGCTGAAATCGGATAATGTTTGTTTGTTTGTGTATATGCTCTTTCCGAAAATATTATTAAAAAAAATAAAATTGCCCCTGTTGATTGTTTAAATGCGGTATTTTTACAACGAGCTTCTGCTAGTAATGTTTTATGTTTTGTTATTTTTTCACTTTCAATTCTATTTTCTTGATACTATTTTTCATTTCTCTAAACTAAAATGTATTATTCTGAAATGTAATAAACATTAACTAAATAAAAAAACTGGGTTTTTCGTTTTTTTGCGCAGGCCGTCAAACCGAAAAGATCCATCTTTCCTCATATAACAATAATAATTATGTTAATAATCCGATAAAACTGACAACAGAAATACTGAATGCGATACAAAACATTTTAGCGCATAATTCGGATCAGTTTTGTTCCAGAGTGATATACTGTATGACGTGTTTTAGCGCGGAAGAGACGCGGACAAAAGTGACGTGATCTGACGTCATATGTAGCGAACCCGGTCAAGCTGACCTAATAGTGGCGCTGTTACTTCAAAGCGAGAAATTTTTCCTCTGACGTCAAGTCCATGTTTCAGTTAACTTCTCATTTACTAATACACTTTCTAATTAATTTCGTTTAACGATTGCTAAAAGAAAA